>JANSTT010015009.1:0-21985 GCA_026745375.1 Platyura marginata | reverse complement strand
TATATATAATTTCGTCATAATGTCAATAAAAAATCGCATTGATTATATAATGAACAAGGCAGCCTTGGCGACTTATACCTAGGTGTTGCTCTCTATAATTATTATTCATATAATATTGAATCATTTCATGGATACTTTTGTTTTGAAATGAAATCTTTGTGTTTTTGTCCTATAATAATTTGTATAAGAAAACAAAAAACAAAAAAAAAAAAAAATAAATTAAAAGTCGTTTCTATTTAAGATTGTGTGTTTTTTTTTTTTTTTTTGAGATTGCTGGGTACTTGCAAAATATTTTAAGACAGAAAAAAAAGTAAAATAAATGCAAATTTTCATCCATCATTAAAAATAATCAATAAAAAACCCAAAGATTAACAACAATCTCTGTGTTTAATTTTAAAAGATTGGACAAGGTAAAACATATCATTTTCGGTTAAAGGAAAACAAGTTCAACATCATGACGACATTGATTCATAATTCTCGGTTGATAAGAAATTGTAGATTTATCAGAGAAACGTGCTCGGTAGAATTTTAAGGCAGGGTCGTCCGTGTCAAACAAAATCGTGAAAGTGATTGATGTAACTATTATGTACAGTACATATGTATGTATGTATGTATGTGAATCATATGGAATTTTATGGTAATTCCTTTTCAATTGTAATTGAGTGTAATTGAATTGATTTTGGCTTAAATCATATCGTTTGGGAAATTGTATCGAAGATCTGTTTTGAATGGGGTACATTTCTTAAAACTAATTATCACTATCTATAATAATCCATATCTATTGCCCCTTCTACGATCCTACTCTTATGTAAATAAAGAGTGAAAAAAACACGTTTTAATTATCTTTATTTCACGATTTATGACCATAATTCTTATCAAACTTCCAATGTCTTAATAATAACATTTTGTATAAATTAACTGTACACACTAAGAAATTGTTAATAAAATACTAATGCGCAAACATTTATTTAACAGTCACAAGAAGAACTATAATTTAAAATAATGAGACGTGAAAGTGACACGTTAAGAAAAAAAAAATTAAGAAAATGATTGAAAGCATCACAGAAATTAAGGTGCGCATCATCGGTTGTCGTACAAATTATGGTTTTTTGAGCCAATTGGCAATAACACATCAATTACAGAATTAGTTAGTTAGTCAAGTGATAGGCGCCAATTATTGATTCACTAACTGATTCGTACAGGATTTATGGTATTCTAATAGTCTGTAAATGGGAATGTCAAAACGAAACATTTTCCCCAAAACCAGAAATGTATTTGGCCAACGAAGAAGGCACGAAGTAGAGAAAGAAGTCTTTCTAATGAATTTTTACGGACTTCTACGTTAAGACTTCGGCGGACTTCTTTGAATTACTGCGAGCTTTCTCGGAACTGGATTACTTACTTACTGTTGTCCTGCTCTCCTATGGGAGCAGAGGGCCTCAACGATCCTTCTAAACCTGACTCTATTTGGGGCTTCTCTAGAAATGTTATTCCAGGAATATTGCGATGCCAGCTCCATTTTCGTTTCTTAATTTCATCAGCAGTGCTGTTTTGATCCGTTCGTTTCCAAGGTTCTTCATTAGATATCCAGTCCGGTCAAAATATTTTCAATATTCGTCGTAGACATTTTTGTAAGTCGCAATGCTTTTAAGATACGCGAAGCTTTCCACACTCTGAATTTCTTCGTCCTCTAGCTCTAGGTTAGGTTAGGTTAGGCATTGAATCTGAATAATAGGTTTTTCCAAACATTCACGGAATTCTTCAAACTTCCTTGGACACTTCTTCGGATTTCTATTGATTTCCTGGATTTTTGTTGTTTTTGTTTTATATGCAACTTCATGTTGCCAATAAAACCATGAAATTTGAGAAACGTCACTTTGCTTATTTGTGTGACTTTTTATTATTTTTGATTTGTAAAATTTGAAAAAGAAAATATTCTCATGCATTTTTATGCAAATCTTATGTATGAATTGACTGTTTTATAATACATCAATAAAAAATCCATCAAAATGATGAAAGAGAGAAGTAAAACGAAGATCTTAATTAAACAACAGGGAAGTAATTAGGCATAGTGTATCAAGAAAGACTAATTCCGTAATAAAGTAAATTGTGGTCATCACATTAAGGAAAGAGTTTGTCTATAAATTATGTATACATTTTTATTGTACCTAAGACGTGCTGTGCCATATATCTTTTACAACCGTAAACCCAAAAAAAAAAAAAAATAAATAAATAAATAAGAAGAAAAATAATAAAAAAAAAGCGAAAATCATCTTTCATTCTCTTACATAAATTGCGGAGAATTGTAAAAGTGAACTTTCCACAATAAAAATGAATCTCCATAAATTAATTAAATTACCATGTCTAAGAGAGGCTTAGGCCATAACACCTCTTTGGGTACTTTCTATAAATTTTTCTCCCATCGACTCTGGGTAATGTTGGTTTTTAAGATAATTTTTGTTTTTTGTTTTCTTCATATAGTTAGGTATAGTTGATGTTATGTACGAGTATGAGCGAATTGTGTAGTTTTATGTAAAAAATTAAAATGTAATTTTTGTTGATCATACATATGGTTGGCACCTACCTACCAATATGCATTTGCATACCATTTATGTATATGCGATCAATTTTCGACATTACTACTTATATTAAAAACGTCGATATATTGGGAAAGTTAACAAAATATTAAATTAATGAGATGGGGTAATATCTAGTCGGTAAACAAAAACGTTAATGAATGTATTGAAAATTTAATTTAATTTAAAACGAAGTGGGCATCTACACATTTTTCCGTGTATGTAAATGGTTTTTAAAAAGAAATTTTAATTAATTTAAAGTAGGTATTAATGATAAATATAATAATAAAAAAAAATATTACTAATACTTTTACTGAGACACGGCGCCATTTTGAAGAGAAAACCTCCTTCTTTTCAAAGTTCCTTAATATTATTTATTTTCTCTACAATTATTTAAATATAATTAGAGGACTGTCCTTAGCATCAAATTCTTTAGCATCGAATGTCATAGAAATGCTTACATTTGAGAGCGCTATAGCATCGAATTCCCTAGCGTCGAATGCCATAGCATCGAATTTTACGCTCACGATTTGAAACAGGTGAGAATGAAAATCGTCATTCTTAATATCAAAACTATGTCAAATTTGAAAATTGGTCTATATTGGGCTATGCATATTTTCAGTTAAAATTCAATTAGAATTTGTATTTACAATTAAATTTTGAAATTGGTCATTTTTTGAAAATCCATTTTCCAGCCATTTTTAGTGTGGAATGGATTATAGGATCATTCACAAAGTTTTAGTCTTTTTATGTATCTAGGTTTAATTATTTTATTGAAATAAATTTCATTTGTTGTTGAATTTGAACAAAAGCCAAAATACTTATGTAGGTAGGTGCCGCAAGATTTAAAATGCAAAGGACAATAAGTAGGTACAGAACAAGAAAGACCCTTAAAACAGTGGGTGTTCTTTTTCGACTATTCTTCACTTACATTTTAAAACCCCTTGTCGGAATAGATTTGGTTTATGTTACTTGGAATCGGAAGGACAAAATTAGTAAATTTTTTTTATACTGATCATCATAGGTGACTGTTGTATATTTATTTTTGCTAAATGTCTTCCGAAAGGACATTAGTTTTATTTTCAATCTTTTTGTTTTAAGTACACCCGTCCTTCGATTTGCACGGTAATTGATTTAGACGGTTTCGCTTTTACACGGTTTGTAAATTAAGAAAAAAATCTCATTTCTATTATTTTATATTGAACGCACACATTACATGTTGTGTTTGTTTTACACGGTTTCGATTTACACGGATTTTCCGTGGAACGTATCTACAGTATAAATCGAGGGATGGGTCTATATGTACATTTTTTTCGATTTTTCAACAAAATGTCGAGAAATTTATCCGAGTATGTAACTCAAAACTGGGCGTTCAATAAATAAATCTTTTTCTAAGAATTGAGCAATACTAGTGATAAGGAAATACAAGACCAAGACTAATTATGCTCATCTTTACAGCTGATTGGATTTAGTGCAAATTTCGGGGATCATTTGCATAGGAAAGATAAAAATACACCGAAGTAGCCCTATAATTATGATAAAGTTAAATGGGGCAACAGAAATGTTGCTATTTCTTCAAAAATCATTACAAACCTGGATTTAAAGAAGTAATGGAATCATTTTTATTAACACCTCCTTCTAATTATTTTTGGTCTGCTATTCATTGTCTTTAGCTTTTGAATTAATATTCTTAATAGCAAAGTGTTATTTCATGAGTATTTAATTGCTTGTCATAATTGTATGTGATATTTTGAAACAATACCCTTTTAACATAGTTGATAGAAAACGTCAGCATAGCAATCAGTTACATATACAATTACTTTGTGTGGTATAGTGTAGGTAATGTATAATAAATAAATTTTAATATTTTAACCACACATTTTGTAGGTACCTGTAGGTAGAGAGGTATATAGAGGTATAATATTAATTGTTATTAAGTATAAGATAAATAATAATTGATATCAAACATTGTATGTGTAAATAATAAGTACTGTACAAGAAGAAAAAGAAGAAATAAAAAGCGTACACAAATTTGTATGCAAATTTTCGAATTGACTATAGATATACAGAGACATAGAGTGTGGATTTGGATTTGTACAAATAAACTGACAAATTGACGGCCTCAAGGTCTAACGTTTTAAAATTAGCGATACTTTTATTTACACAAGTAAAACGGAGTATAGATAGGTATACGGCGTCTTTTTGCGCTGATACGTAATACAAGAAAATTTTCTTTACAAAAAAAAAAAATCAGCAAATTAAATGTTTTTATATAAAATAATCATATACAGACATGTGGCAGACAATTTGTACATTATTTTAAGCTTTTTAGATGGGTAACGCGTGTCTGATGATGACGATGAGACGACATTACATAGCAACAAGAGAGAACAAGGGCATAAGAATGATGTGACGAAAAATAAATTAATTTAATTAATTTTTATTATTCTATTAAAATTAGATAATGTCACTCTTCCATATATTAACTATTTTGTGTCTGTGCTCTCTATAGGTAAGGCCGCGGTTCTAGATTATTAATCAATTGAGCGTGGGACTATTAAAACATAAAAATACTTTAATCATTTTGACGAAAGTAGCAGAAAATATAAATTGAGAGGCGCCAAACAATTTGACCGTGTTTTTGGTCGGACTTTAATGGTGGTAAAAATTTCCAACTATCAGCTACACTCTCCAAGAAATGTTTTTGTCCGAAATATTAAATTTCCAGTTATTTTGGAAGAATAATTTAATTTTTTGAAAAAGTTAAGTTAAGTTTGTAATAATTTAAAATGATAAAAAAAATTAATTTACATATTTGTAGTGTTAAAGTAAAATTTTAATTTTTGGTTAGACATTAACCTGTGAGCGTAAGTAACATTTTTTAGATCAGTTTATGTACACATGGCCTTACATTACATTATGGTATAAGTACCTACTTTTAGGTAATAACAAACCGATAATTATTATTATTTAAATTTTTTTTTAAACATAGCAATTAGACCGAATTACGGAATACAAGTACTAGCTTATTAAAAATATTCGAATTTGAAAATATATTTTAGCATTTAAAAAATCCATTTATCGATTCTAATTAATTCAAAATAACCCAATTTGAAAATACAGTAGCCTCGTAAAAACGTGAAACGCGCGATAACGTGAACACGATATTTTTGTAATAAAATTCCAACAGAAATGTAATTTTTTTATTTTTTCTTCATCAATTATTATTTTTTAAGTTGAAACGAATAATCAAATTCATTCAGAATTATAAGTAACTCCGAACGTAAACAATTCGAAAATGTGAACAGGCCCTGTTTTATACTGTTCATGTTTTTGGGAGTCTAGTGTACTATTATGGTATTATAAATAATTGATTGATATTAATGCTAATTTTGTATTTTCTTAAAAATGTAGAATATACTGATTAAAAAAAAGTCATTTTGTGTTAAAAACTAAAAAAAGAACAAGAAACTCTATTTTATTTTATGTATAAGTATTTTAGCATTTCACTGACTTGTTCTTAGTGGTTAAAGGTAAATATCATCAATAAATATTTTTAATATTTCATTGACTGTTATTTAGTGGTTAGGTAATTATCATCAATAAATATTTGTAATATTCAATTAACGGGAGAAAAAAACAACAAAACAAAACCCAATAAATATTTAAATAAAACACAACAATGAAATTTGACCCAGTTTCTTTATTGCGCCAATATATTTCAAATAATATTTTAATAAATGCAGAGAGACAGACAGAATAATAAGCCCATTTATATCTAAATCACGTACCATGCAGACAATAATAATTTATCAACGATAATTGCCTATGTAATTAGAACTCTTCTCAATATAGGTAATTAGAAATTTTAAGCTTTCAATATACCACTGCATGTGTAAAAGTAGTACAGTAGAACCTCATAAATTCGTACCCCATTAAACCGGACAGGCATTTAAAAAAAATTAGAGTAAAAAAAAAAAGTTAGTGGTTGCCTTTGGAGCAGGAGGTTTCGGATTCAAGTCCGACTGGGTTTGAAACAAGAAATGTTTTTCTCTGGTGTGTTGACTTAAGTCAGAGATCGGGTGGTTGAATTGTACCTAAAAACAGTCTAGAAATTGCATTATCTTAGAATTACATTGCTTAAAGGATGTCAGGTGAAATGAAGAGCATTTGTAAGGTGTTTCTACACACACACACACACATACACAAAGAAAATCGCCGTCATATCAATGAGATAAATGTAAAAGAAGAAGAAGTAGAGTCCCAATATTTGTCCGGATTAACGAGGTTCCACAGTATTTACATAATATATAACCGTCCTATATAATATACATAATAATACTGTGTACATGTGGATGCCATCAATTTTATTGTTGTTTAGTACGTTAAGTCAGATTGAAAGGGAGATGGGGACGAGAGGAGGAGGAGGAGAGGTGGAGGAGAAGGAAGATGAAAACAACATAAACATAAACAAAAACAAAAAAAAAACATTAGAAATGACAGTTGACAGGCAGCATTAAGTATAAAAATAAAAAGAGTTTTTTAATGCGCTAAATCGAAATTTATAATACAGCCAAATAAGTTTTTCTAAGTAATATTTAAAATAAATGTTGCTCGTCGCACAGTTATGTTAAATATACGCATTAATATAAATATTATAGAGATTATTGTTGTATGCTATTATTTATGTAAATTAGTTTTAAAGTAGAACATCAGAAATTTCGAGAAAATTATTATAAAACCATCGTAATATCTATTTTGTGTATAAATGTATGTGGAGAGAAAACTATCAAAAATCGTATATAAAATACTGTTGATGGCCATTTGAATAAATCAAAAAAAAAAAAAAAAAGAAAAAAAAAACCAATTTCAAGTCAAAATCATAATAAAATAACCAAATAACGATCAGCAATATTGAAGTTGTTTACCATTTATCTAATGATGTTTGGTTGAGTTTTATTTTTATTTAAAACAATTTGTATTATGGCTACTTTATAGATTGCCTTTTGGATAGATCTTCTTCTTTTTCCTCTATCTATCTATCTATAGTTTTTGGATATATGTACGTAGGTATGTGTAGTATGGATTTTTAATAGTTTGAGTGTAAAAAAAAAAAAAAAACAAATCTATTTGGATATCTATTTCAAAAGCGATTGAGACAGAGGCAGAAGCCAAATATCCGACCAAATTTGTACAAATTAGATGCAAAGGTGAGCCCGTAACGTTATTTTAATTGTTACAAACTAATTTAAAATTATAATTTAATGTTGTAATTTTGTTAAACATGAAATAACTGTATAATGTGATACATCGTTACTTATAATACACCTTTAATTAGAGCTATTATTACAGGGTCATCAACTTAACTAAAACTAAGTATAGGGACATTAACCAAAAAAACATTTTTTTTAATTTGTTTTGCCAATATTGTTTGCCATAATTAATTAAATTAACCACTTGACTGTGTTACCCTGTTTTACTGACGACACCGAGCCTCGTTCGGGGAAATATTGTTTCAACTTGTTATGGTAGGGTTTTCCCCGTGTAGTTCGTCGTCGTGTGTACTCAAGCGTATTCTAACGCGGAAGTAATTGATTACATATTTATTTTCGTCTTTAGTGGACAAGGAAAAAATGCTGCTGTTCAAAATAACTTAACAGTAGTCGATTTTTTTTGTAACTACATATTTACTAAAATATCCCTAAAATATTTTTTTTATTTTTCATCTATCTTCCAATATTCTTTTCTTAAGTAATTTAATTTTTGTTTTGCAATTTTGCCGAATTATTTTTTTTATAGATCATTCGATTTCATTTCATTTAATTTTACTAAATAATTCGTCCGAAAATTTAGTGCATTTTGGTTTATGAATACTTTTCAATGGCACAATATTCGCATTAAATAATTTATTATACCATGCTAAAACCGATTCTTACATCTATTATCGTTTATCGAACATAAAATGGTTATTTTCAAGTCATATGGACCGTCACAGTTGCCATAAATTTTTCTGTTCCAACATTAAGAATAAAATTACACAATCCATCAATAATGACAAATAAATGTATTTTTATCACAAAGTCACGCATTTAAATTATAATTCTGTGTTTGCCTTGAGTGCAAAAAGTGATATGCATAATGCATAATGGCAATTGCAAAATTTTGAATTATTTGTAGGTGATTAAAACAAAAAAAAAGAAAGAAAAAAACTGGAAAAAATTAATTTGGAAAGAATTGATTTTGTACATTGCAATTACGCCGGTGGTCTCAAAAATAAAATTAAAACTAAAAATCAAATGAATCAGTAGCGAGACGTACACCATTGTATAGGTTGAGCTATTTTTCTAATAAAAATTTTAGAAATTTATTATCTGTAAAAAAGTGTATTTAGAAGCAAAATGAAAATTTTCTTGATTTAATTCAAACGTTTTATTATATAAATGGTAAATTCTTTTAATAGGCCACAATTTAATGAGCACTATAAAGTGTTCTCGTTTCCAGCAACTATTTTGAGCTCAGAAAAAAAAGAAAAGAAAGAAAAAAAAATGTTAAACAAAGCGCGCACACACAACGCAATAACTATAGAATCGTGCTGGTAGAAATCAAAGTTCTAGTTTCATATCGACATACCCATATACGAAAACACGTGTTATCAGATGTGTGAAAACTGTTAAATGAACGCGAGAAAAGTGGCGAAAGAATAATAATAATACAAAAAAAAAAAGAAAAAAGAAAAAGAAAGAAAAAAAAATTACTTGCGATTTTGTATAAATAGCCGCGCGACAGCCGACAACAACTGAGTACACGGACACTAAATATATAATAGGCAACATCGTGCACGATTACAGAAAAATATATCTTTATTATCCACGGTGGTAATAGACATGAAAAATATAAATAACAGACAACGATTTATACTTATTTACTCAACTTAGCGTTCTTGCTGTTCTTAACCAGAGCTTAGATTGATGGTCAATTGTTTTTATTTCCTTTTTTGTCATTTGGGCTTTATTTTCTTTTCGTTTTTTTTTTTTTTGTGTTTCCCCATTCTTACTCTCCGCGGTATTTCTCTGTGCATATGTATAAGTGTAAGGTTCTCATAGTTTATAATGACATTTTGTGCAAACACAGCCCAATGAAGATGACGTGGATCAGCTATAGGTTTCCCCCCCCCTTCATTTATAATTTTTTTTTTCCGTTTTATTACGAATTTTTCCATTATTTTATTTATAGAACATTTTATAAATGAGAATGACCTGATTCTGGCGACTGGCACATTGCTGCAATTAAATTGAAAAATCTATTGAAATTATAGTGATTTACGTTGCTGGAAATAGGAAATGCACATCGGTAATTGATTTTTGCACAGGTTTTTCAACGGGAAAATATTTTTATATATATATGCATATATTTTTTTAAATTTAATTATGTGATTATAGAGTTATAGTTATGTAAAAAGTAGATAATGTCAACAAGGGGATATGGATTTTTTTAATAAAATGTGGGGGCGTAAAGCGCACTTATGTATTTTTACCGTTGTAGGGAAGTTGCAGTTTTTCAGTGATAGCTGAGCTAAAATGATAATTTGATAATGATGGGCAGTGTCATGTGTGAAAAACGATCCCCATATTTTTATTGAAATCTTTGATAATTCAAAAGATAGATCTATAGTTCTAGAAGAAGTAAACAATTGGGTGTTTCAATTTAAGTATATAACTAGGTAAAGAAAATTCATCTCTGTTTTATTGTTAAGTATCTTTTGCTGTTATTTTAGAGACAGACGGACATACGGTGTGTCTACATGTGGACTTTCCATTAATCGCGGATTGTTTAATCCACCTTCAAATACCTTCGGTTCAATAAATCCGAACCCTAAAAAAAAAATCACTTTCTTGTTTTAAATGAGCGGAAGGATAAACACATAAAGGCCTTGATCCGTTAGGTCGGTGTCACTTTTTTTTGTTATTTATTCATTATAGGTAATAAACACATTTATTAATTAGTATACACATTTCTATTTTCTAATTTTATTAAGAAAAGACCATGCCCTATTATTTAATATGCCTATTATGAATGAAATATGAGATAATGCACCATACCGAATTTTATGATCTCAATGACATCATAAATCGACAGTTAAATTTTATTGACTCAAATCTGAAACTATTTTTTCATTTCAATTTCGAGACATTAAAAAATCATCACAATCACACATTTTCTGTAGAACCACCTCCATTTGTTTTAGGTTTTTTTTTTTGTTTTGCCATTACTTTTGGCACCAGCTACCAAATGCGAACAGTCGGTGTAATGGTTTTTATTTTATAGTTTTTTTTTGTCAGTTTCTGGCTTCTGCAGGCAATAACTTTTGTAATTTATATGCGAATGAATAAGCATACTGGAAATATGGACTATCGTCCTTTCAATGCACCATAAAACTTTTTATAAACATTTTTTTTTTGCCGTATATGTTCTAATTGATTTATAATTGATATAAGTTGCTACCTTTTTAATATCTAACATAGGGTGGGGGTCGCTAGAGGTTATAGTGTAGATGCAATAATTAAGCTGTAATTGGGAAACTAATATCAAGTTTTGTTGGTAAAAACGTTACTGGATGACAGTAGGCGGTCAAACAACGTAACGTATTGCATGAACTGAATTATTGAAATAATTTTTTAATTGAAATGCCACATTATCATTGATTTTGTAATGTTTCGAGATTCACATTTTTGGTGACAAATAACCAAAAACCAAAAATGACTGCTGTCACTGGTTTTTAGATTGTAGGGCTGTAAATGTCTGTTTGCCGGTTAGGCTACACACTAAATTTTCGAACTTTTAATCTTTCCAGAGATTAGATGATTTGGAGGAATTTTTAAATTATCAGACTATACATAAATGTTAACAGCAAAGTTTGTATTAAGAGCTAGACGTATAGAAATAAGTCATGGTATAAGATTCGCTGAAATCATTTAAAATAGATGGAAAACTAAAATCCAACCATATTGTCTATATTATTTTTTCCTACACTTATTATTTGTCGATCAATCTTAGCATTCAGACTCAAAATTACTATGAAAGCAAAAACAATAAAAATTTTCCATAACATATGCATTGTTTCATAACCAAACCGAAAACATTATTATGATCAATTATTCACAATTAAATTGCCTACATTTTTCCAAAACAAAAATTATTAAAATTAGATATTTAAAACCACCAGTCCTCAGACCTATCGAAGACCACACCGCTTAAAATGCCCACAAAATAAACTCTTATTATAATAGGTAAAATGTGGAACATTTGGTCGTACAACATTATAAAAAAAAAACATTAAACATTAAACCTACAATATACAAAAAAAAAAAAATGAAAAAAAATGCATCAACAAAAGAAACATTAGAAGTCGAAAAATAATAGCCCTATAATAAGAGCCACAAGCCGAAAAACAGCAGGTGCGGTGATAGTGTAAACACAAAATAAAAAAAAAAAAAAAAAGAGGAAACGTCAAAATGGAAATAAATTGGCGCCCACCTTAGTTCCCCGAATTTTTAATGAAAAGGTGTTCGACAACATATTTTTCTTATCCAAGATAATATCCATACATAATAAATACAGTGGAATATTTTAAAAATAATAAGTCTATCATCTTTTTTTTTCTTCAGCTTTTAAATTAATTGAATCTTTAATATATACATATGTATGTATGTATGTATGTATGTATGTATGTATGGATTTAATGTACCTTTATAAGTTCGACATTATGTTATGGTCAAAATTATCGATACCACCTGCCTATATTACCATCCTCACCATCATCTCTGTTCCTTTATTGGGCCTACATAATATTTTCAAAAAATTAATCGATGCTCCGAAGACAAATTTTTGATGTACGTGTTTTTTTAATAGTTTATTATTTATTTTAAAAATTTGCATGCAAATTTTTTCTTTGATCGCAGCTAAAACTTGTTTTTTTGATATTGATTCTCTAATAAATATTTTGCTTACATTTATAATATTATGTATTGACATTTGTTATTCCAATTTTAAACCATCACTATTTTTTTTATTTCTTTTTATTTTGTTATAAATTTATAAATTATTATAAAATTTATAATTAACATTCACATAATCCTCAATTATTGATGCGTATCCAAAGTTATTTTTTGGTGGGTGTAAAATTTAACAAACAAACAAAAACAAAAAAATAACACAAAACTCAATGAATATCAATTAATAATAAACAAAACGTAACGGAAACGTGATTTTCTTTTTGAACAAATTAAAAAACTTAACACAAAACTTAAAAAAATTAACGCGCGCGTAATTTAACCGTACTTCTGCCGACGACTTTCAAAACTCGACTGGTCGTCGACTAGCTGGCCTCAAAAAAACTTTTCCACCAGTGTTGTTGTCGAACGAACCGAAACCATCTTCACAGAGTTCAGTGAGTACTTTATAAAAGTGTACGTTTGGTATTATTATTGTTTGTGTATATTGGGAGAATTTTCTATATGAATGTATTATTCGGTCCTACGGTGTGTATGTGAATTGGCGGTGCGCAGTAACAACAGCCAAAGCAAAGTAATGAGACAGCACACTGAACTATATTAATGCATTTTCACCTCTCTCTCTCTCTGTTCTCAAATACAATCATTTTTCTTCTCTCCATATGTGTCGTCGTGTAAGTTCTATATAAATCGAGAAAATTATATTCAACACATTGCTCCAAATAATTTGTTCTTTTTTTCGTTCCGGAGAGTGGAAAATTAGAATTTTCCATAAATGTTTTTTTATGATCTTATTCTAATAAAAAAAACAAAAACAAAAATGGAAAAAAACGCTGCTTCTTTTGTGGAAAGTTTAAATTTGGTTCAGTGAATGATTGATTGTTTGTCTCATCTACTACTTTCTTGTAACGAGAGTTGCTGCTATTGGACGTGTTGTGTGTTTGTAATTAAAAACATTTATGGTGTCGATGCGTTAACTGTGTATGGATGTGGTAAATATTTACGATTACAGTGATGTTTGGTGTGGTAAAATAATTTTAAATTAACGATAACTTTAACTCAAAGAGATAAATAAATGATAAAAATAACAATTCATTGGTCATTATTTTTAAAATTGTTTATCAATTTGTAGAGGGTAGAAAAAAAAAAAAACTTTTTTGACAAATTTATGATAATAATTTTTTCTTATCACATCTCTTATCTGAAAACAAGTACATATTACTTAAGATATATATATATTTTTTTTAATCTATGACTAAGCTAACAATTGTGCATCATGCTTAGTTCATTTTATTGATAAACTTCTTCAGCGGCGCACTATATGTACTGTAGGGTTAATCAAATCAATGAATCATACAGGCGGGTCTCGACTTTTGCTATTTCGCAGATTTTTAAAAATTGATTTTTTTTAAAGATTTTTGTCGATAATGCAAAAATTGTTCGCCTCCATGCAGTCGCTCCCACGGAGCGCGGTAGCTCATAGAGAACGTATATCTCAAGCATGTAGGGCAATTGAGAAAGACACAGCATGTTATAGAACCCTTTATCAAGAAAAAAAAAGGGTGGTGTTCAACTAAATGTTGACAATTTTATAAAGAAAAAATCTGATAGCACTTAAACACCCCTCGTTAACTTAATTATGTACTTACATATATTGATTAATAAATATCCCTCTACTTTCGAACATTCAACATTCACACACGTTTTCAAGAACCAATTATGGGCGAAAGTCGAGGGTCACCTGTATATTTATTGAAATTTTTCGAAATCGTCTATATATGAAATTTTTTTTTTTTTTTAATTTTAGTATATTTTGCTCATTGTTTATTTTTTATTTCTTCTGAAGAACAATATTTTAACCAATTTTTCTCAACAATTTACTTGAAATATTTTAAGCAATTTGTTGCCCGCTTCGCTAGAGATAAGAAAAATAACTTCATAATTTGTTTACAAATCTTTAAATGAATAAAAAAAAAACCGAAATTGGTTAGGGCAAGCAAACTTGATGTTCTCTGAAGCCTTTGCAGCCTAATACACCAGTCCTGGCAATTAAATTGATAGAATCATCAATCGTTTGATTATCGAAACTAAATGTCTGTTTTATTTTACGATTTTACGCAGTCTCTCAGTATGTGTCCCCTTCCTAAATGTAATCGACTAAACACAAATGCACCAAACACTGAATATGTACTACTCTGCGTATTTTGGTAATTCCAATCTAACCCACTCTACAAAACAAACAAAGAACAAAAAGTTTTTTGCTTGTGATGCATGCAAGGGAATTATTAAAATATTAGTACGCAAAGAATAATAGAAATTTAAATAATAAAGTAAATAGCATGTCAAGATCGACTTAATTAACATACATTGCAGTACTACGAGTATATACAAGGTGTAGACAAGATTTATGTAGACATAGGCTGCTCAAGTAACCATAGATTTGTGTGCCAATATATATGTCTCGTACATTAAAATTGAATCAATACATCAGCCACAAAGAGGACGAGACCCACAGAACATATTTGAATGTGAATCCAATGCATGGGATCGCAGAAGATAATACCACCTAGGTCCTAGGGCGATAATAACGCCACAAAAGTCTGATAGGATAACCATAGGTATATCTACAATACAAATCTACTACAATTTTTAAATCCCGGAAACCACCTATAGGACCATATCAATATAGACGGGAAATCACAATAGAACCTAAGGGTCACGCACAAAATCTGTCATATGTAAACACAAAGATCTTTAACTTAAGCTGGCATAAGAAATCTGTACATTATTAATTCGGATCGAAGGATCTTGAAATTATATCTAAACTCTGGTTATGTAGTGGTACACACCTCGTAGTGTGTTGCAGCTTACCCCAGCCTTGGGACTAGTTGCAACAGATGCGGGAACTATTTGATATTTAACTTAATTAAAGAAAAATATAAAAACTGTTGCAAAGTGTTTTGATCTCCCCTACATACATACTATTAATCTGAGCCAATTCTGTAAAATTTACTCCATCATCACTAAAAATTGTCTGACTAATTGCTTATTGTTGCAAACCATAAAAAAAAAGTTATATTTCGATATTTTTAACCCTCAACAATGTTGGAAAATATGTAACAGCCTACGCACACACAGATACGAGTATATATATATATATATATATATGTATAAGCAATAATTTTCCAATTTTGTATATGCTAGAAGCTTTTCTAATCTACTAAAAAGAATCTCATCTCATATAACCATTCGTTATCTTACTAAATCTAAAGCTCCCTAGAGATGTTCAAAAATGTTCCGCACTTTTGCAGCTTTTCGTACATATACCTACTTATAATACTCGAACATTGGTTTGGTACCTAAGAATAAGAAGAAGATGTTGAAAAAACAAACAGTGTTTATGCCTATGTGTTCACATTACCTATAAAGGTAAATAGAAACGAATGGTCATATTAATTTGCAAAAAAAAAACACAAAAAAAACTTTTCTCTTTTCCAAAAATTCTGACATTGTTAGAAATGGCTGGTGTTGAATATATAAACATAAAACATATATAATAGAGATCGTTTCTTTAGCTTAAGAAGCAGCAAATGTCTAGAAGAAGAATTTTTTTTTGTTTTGTTTTTTTTTCTTTTCTTTTCTCCACCAGATATATAGAAAAATAAAAGACATAATAAGCAATAAAGAAATGTATCCAAACAGAAATAATAACCGACAATGAGATCTCGTTTGTGTAAAAATGTTGGTTATCAAAATTGCTACAATTTTCGTGTTTAGCCAGTGAAAATGGAAAAGCTTTTGCTTTGTGTGCTGCTCGCTGTCATAAATAAATTGAAACGAAATGCAAATTAATTGTGAAAGTTTAAAATAAAATTGTAATTGCATTTTGTATAAATTTTAAGGAGGACAAAAATTAATCATTTTCTAAAATTATGTTTAGCATTGTATGTATGTGTATATGTGTATGTGTACTGGATACTGTTACCGGTGTGGGTGACCGGCCGGCAGAGGAAATTATTCAAAATAAAATTCTCTTTTTGGGAGAAATTAGCACACTTTTAAACATCTATATCATTTGGTTTAATATATTCATTTAAAAAGTTTGTAGGTGTAGGTGTTTAAAAAAGCTTTAACACACGGAAGGATGAGCTTAAAAGATAAAAAAAAAATATTTTTGAAAGTTATTTGTTTTTATGCCCTAGGGGGATGTCCTTGCTATACATATATATGCATATAAGGGTAGGTTATGTTTATTCACTGATTTACGTTGTATATTTATTATCGCACGGTAGATACCTACACACTCTTATTATTTAAATGTTCTTGAAGAGATACTTGAAAAAAGTTTAAAAAGTATTGTTGAGAATATTTTAGTAAAGTTGTGATAGTTTTATGGGTATTTTTTTTTTTTTTTAAGAAACATCAAAATTTTTGAAAAATATTCTCAAAGAAAAATGTTGTCCATTTTTATACCCGTATGATGTTAATCAAGGGTATTATTTGTTTTTGTTTTTGTCAATTTTTGTTTGGTTTTATTTTAGTCCTCTCTATCCACTACAGATTCAGTCTTTTTTTATTTATTTTTTGATGAAGACAATCATATTTAAAATGTTAAATCGATGTTAGATCGATTAAAAGTTGTCAATCGATTTTTTCTTTAAATTAGTACATTGCATTAAAACTATTTTTAATTTATTAACTTCAAAAATTAAAAGTAAATTTCAATAATTTTTAAAATTCATCAAGAACTGCTACTGAACGAAATTAACAAATGATTAACTGATAATTTATGACATGTTAATTTAATTGTTTCAATTACCTAATTATGTCAAACATATTTTATATGAACAGAAAAATAAAAAAAAAAAAAAAATAAAAAAAAAAAATTAAAACAAAAATTCCTACAAGTTGTGTATCCAGTAAAACCACTCTGTATGTAATGTACATAAATATGTACCTCTATCTATAGTCTGGACTTGTATATGATGTGTGATCTCAACAAATTTAAATATAAAAGGAGGAAGGTGAGGAAGTGTACAAAACTTGTACATAGCTAATGTAATATTTTGCATTTATGATAAATATACGCAGTAAAATTATTTTCGTATAGTTAGATAGGCAAAATAATTTTTTTTTTGTGTATTTTTGTTCTCTGCTATGTAAGTTACATACATACATACATACATATACATATATGTACATAGTACCTTTACATTTTAATGTATATAATAATAGGCATGGCTATACAAACTTAAATGTTGTTTATCAGACCGTAAAATATGAAGAGAATTTAATTGGACAGTAAATTTCGTGTTTTATATTACAAAAAGATGGTAAAACTTGTGATTGTTTGATTTATCTTCACGCAAAGGATGAATGTCGGAAAATATGACACTTCTTGATGAGTTTTACGCTGATTGTCCCTACTAAAAAAAAAAAGAAAAGTTTATGTGTTGATTAAGTACATATAGTCAGGTAATTTTTAGTGAAATGTAAATGAGTTCTAAAAAGTTTTTTTAAAGATTTGCTTTTTCTCTGTACAGTTCTATGAGACAAAGAAATATGCAATTAAAAAAAAATTGGTCTACAAATAAAAAAAAAATATATCTAAATTCCTACAATTCTGAAAAGTATACTTTTAAAGAGAATTCTTTTAAAATTCCCATAGCTTTATTCTAGCAATTTTCTTTTTTTTTCCCCCAAATTCTTTGAATTTTTTCTCACCACATTTCTTTACCCATTTTCTGCAATTAAATTTATTGATTTATTCCATTTGAAACGATATCTGATTTTACATTTTGCTTAGATAAAAATTGGATGTAATTCATGTACATATATATCGTTGGGCGCCAAAAGAAAAGGGTATGACAGAATATAGAATTTTTTTTTAATCTTACCAAATGTAATATAAAATAAAGATATTTAGTATTTATTGAAATGAATCGAAAGAATGTTTTACTTTATAATAGAAAAGAGAGTACTAAAATCTAAAAATATTAACTTATTACTATTAACAAATTTCTAAGAGAATCAACAAATATTGTGAATGTGTTTAGTGTACTAAAATAAGATATCTAAAGGTAATGAACATATGTATAAGGAAAAAAATTGTTTAATTGTTTCTTTTTAAAATTAGAGTACTAAATGTACTAAACTAACAACAACAACAAAACCTATGTTAAAACTGATATAACTAAAAGAAAAAAATTATGTCGTAGTTAGTTTACATAAATATTGTGAGAGAAATCACCAAGAGTACTAAATATGACGTTTAGTGTTTATTTTAAAAACAATGTACTAACAACAAAATAACTGATAAAACTAAAAGAAAAAACAAGTCTCGCAGTTAGTTTACATAAATATTGCGAAAGAAATTACCGAGAAAGTACTAAATATGACTTTTATTGTTTACATTTAGTACTAAACTAACAAAAATACATCTTAAAACTGACAAACTGACGCATTATATAAAATCGTACTAAATTTTCGTACTAAATAATTTTGTATTTATTACAATAAACATATTTTTTATTTCACGTCATTTCCATAAAATTAACAGTGGCACTGAAATAATTTTACGTTATGGTTGAACGATAAAATAAATCGAAAATAAGAGAAAGGATAAAAACCCATTGAGACTAATATTTACAAAGAAACTTGCCGTGTGCGTTCTCTGATTCGTCCAAAACCATGAATTTTAAGGCAGGTGAGAAATTGTTTGCATGCATAATCAATGTACAGTACATATATGTATATATATCAATGTGCATAGGTATGTGTAATAATAAATGTGTAATTAATTTAAATTGGCAGTGTTCCAAATAAGTATAAATGTGTTACATGAAAATTTAGTGAATATATAAGTATGAGTGTACATTAGTATAGAATGTATAGATAATGTTCCTATACCGTGCATGTAGATGTGTGTGTATGGATACAGTGTGTGTACGTATATTTTGCAATATAAAATATTCATATAATGTGAAATGTTGATAAGGCTGGGAACTGTACAATTATATCATAATGCAGTGATATTTGGATACAATATGGGTTGGTTAAATGCACCATATAACATAGTAGGATCGGTGTCGGTGGCTCTAAAATTAACCTAACAACAGCATGACGTACAATTTCGTACATGACAGTGGTTGAACGACAGTGTAATTATAATCGTTAACCTTAGGTAAAACATAATTTTAGTAAATAAAAAAAAATAAAAAAATCTTTTTTTTTTGTGTAATTAGCAAAATTTTTGCATGTAGTATATGATGTAAAATGGAATGGTGTAATTAATTGGTTTGTAGTTTTTTATGTGTGTATATTTTAGTTAACTATAAATTAAACAAAAAAAAAAAAAAAAAACAAACTAAAAACTATATAGTAGATATGTACAATGTACATATGTAGATACTTTTCGGTACTAATTATGTACATACTTTAACTTGTTTTAGTTTCTTTTAAAAGTACTTTCAAAGTGAACTTAAAAACAATTTTCAACATATTTGCAAGTGATAATTTTTTTGTACATAAATTATAAGTAAACATTTTCAAAGTGAGACGAGTAAACGAGTAAAGTTTTTTTTTTTTTAATTTTGTTGTTCAGGATGTATTATTATTGTATGTGAAAGAATTGCCGTGATGCTGATGACAACGGCGCGAGAAACTTTTATTAATTACTTAATTTATTAAAGAAATAAGTTTTTGATTTCTGACATGAAGCACAATGTTTCCTTTGTGTTGTTTGCAGAGTTTTTTTTTTCTAAAATATTTTCAAAATTCTACTTACTTGTAGTTTCACATGAACATAAACAAATGGATGTTTCAACTTACCTGAAAATAAAAAAAAAGTTTTATAATTAAAAAATTAAATTGCAATTGTTAAATATAAAAAAAACATGTAATTATAGCATTAATGGAGTTTGAGTTTGGAGTTCCAATGAACGCTTCATTTCAGTTTAAATACATTTTTTTAATTATTATAAATTGAAGTAAATAAAATAAATACAGGTTTAATTTTTAGGCGAATAAGGAGCTACTATTTGTGCGCTAAAATGGTATTTTTGTGTTTGGTTTTCCAAAAAATTCATTTTCATAGCCTTAATTTAAGTTTTTTAATAGATATTTTTTGAACCAACTATACAAGGCATTAATCACTGACTGACTACCTTTGAATGCGCGATTCTTTGAAAAAAAAATGAAACAACACAAGAACCAGCCAAATTCGAAAGGATTAGAAATTCTAAACTTTTTTGGGTTTCTTTTTTTATTTTCGACTTTTTTGCTGTATTTTTGTTGTATTTTTCAATGGTGATTTTAAATTGTAAGTTTTGTTATTTATTTTTTATTATTAAATCAATTAAATTAAATCAAAATTATTGAAAGAAGTTCATAGTTCATGAAAAACAAAATTTCCTTTTGATAAAAATACAATTGGCGCAGCCTTTTCACTATAGACTATGTGTAGATACATATATATTGTACAGAGATGTATAAAAATCGATAATATCAAAAATTATTCATTGGCAACATATTTCTAAAAACAAAATGAAACTCTACTGTTTTTCCTACACCAATAACTTAAATACTTCTATATTTATGTCTTAGCTCGGAAAAACATTTCCAACTTTTCGTACAACATTTTTATTTAAAACGAAAGACATAATATTCTCTCTATATACAATTATACATAGACTGCTATATACAATGTATATGCATTTATACTTCTGGCTAGATGGCTAGAATAGTTTGGTTGGCTGCTGCTACTGCAAAACCATAAATTTGTTGAAAATGTCTGCATCATGAATGAAAATGTCGTTCGACAAATGTTTCTATGTTAATGTTTACACTGAAAGAGGATTAAAAATATAGAACCAATTTGGCAAATAGAAGCGAAAAATATGTGTAACTTCAGCAATTCAAAGAGCATACATTTTCAGAAAAAAAAAAAAAAAAAAAAAAAAAGAAAGCGAAACTGAGAGTTGTTTTACATGGAATTTTTTTTTTTTTTTTTTTTTTTGTAAATTTGTCATTGATTCTCGGTTGGTTAGTTCTTTGGTTCTGGGTCTTTCATAGCGCCATATACTTGTCAGATTGAGGTTAAATTTGTGAGACCATCACATCGCGGACAAGACAAGAAGACATAAGACAAGTTTCGTAACTATCGTATGCCGAATATCAATAAATCGTTTTTACTTTATTTTCTGCATTTTTTTTTCTTCGTTTTATTATTATTCTCAACTTCTCTTTGCTTAAGGGATTTTACTTGTATCCCGGCAATATTTATGTCCATACAAAAATACAAATTGACGTATAAAAATATAAATCTAAAGTATTTGTTGTAATGCTGGGTATCCGTGGTATTAAAAATATTGTATACCTTCCATCCATTTCCATTTATAT
>JANSTT010014998.1:0-21988 GCA_026745375.1 Platyura marginata | reverse complement strand
CATGTATAACGTATATATTTCTAAGTACCAACACATCCTACCCATAAAGCTTTTAATTCAATTTTGGGCTCTTTAGTGTAGCTAATTTTTCGGTGCCTTTCATCGGCTCTATGTGGACTTTTTGGTATAAATACACGATGTGTATACATAGTCCCGAAAATCAATTCCTAAATGAACCAAAAATCCATTATTTTATACTTTTGCGTTACGTTCAATTTGCCTCAATTATTTTTGTTATCATTTGCACAGAGAGACGGCGAGGGGTTGTTGAAAGGGGGGTTTAGGAAAATGGGCTATTTGTCCCCGAACAATTAGATTAAAGTAATTAATAAAATTTATACTGAAACATTAGAAAATGGGCGCCCGCATTTTCGTTTTAGCTCATAGATACAAAGCACATGGCCAGGTGAAACAAAGCAACTCTTAATAGGCGATAAATTTTCGGGAGGGGTATTTAATTAAATTCACCTAAGCACGTCTGCAAGCTTTTGAAGCTTAAAGTGTGGTTTTCTGGATATTATATTGCTACTATATCTATGTGTGCTACGTGTATACATGTACAATATATTGTACATGTACATGCATACATATTTATAAACGTACGTTATATACATGGATTATATAAATAATTTGACTAATTTAGCCCCTGTACCTGGTACCTCTACCTTATGAATATACATACATAATATGTACAATATAACATTATACTACACACATCCACGCTACAAAGTGCAATATACTGAAAATATATGAAAAATACCTAATGTACTTATGTATGTGTTTCTGTACATACATATATATGCAGTGCAGTGCATTTGTACAATGTTCATTATATATGCTGGAATAACATAGATATTTTCCATATTTAATAACATACTCAAAATTCAAAATGCAGAACTAAGGACCTATTTACCCCGTTTCTGTTGAATTGGAATATGGCCGATGAAAATATAGAAAAACTTTTCCTTCAGCACACATATACATAGAGGGCAATTTAGGGAGCAACTATTTATAGTGTGCCATATCTATGATAGTCCATGTTATGCGTCCCAAAACTGAACATTTCGACTGGTTTTAAAAGATATTTTTTATATTTCTGTTATATCGCATAAAAATGGCTCTCCTTAAGGTTCGCGAAAAGAAAAGACGAGCTATGACAACAATATGGAAATTAGATATGGGATGGGATTGGTGGTGGTGATGGTGGTGGTATGGAATAAGAGACGATTTTTGCCAATAAAACATTTTTACTTTTTTTTGTTGGTAATATTTTGAGGGAGGAGTTGTGATGAAGTTGTCGTCGAGTGGCATTATGTTGGGGTTGATCGTTGATGTTATTAAAAATGAGTATTTTGATGGTTGTTTTTTTTTTTTTTTTAGAAAAATATAAAGATTTATTTTAATGTTTTGTGTCTTTGTTACGTTTTATGTAAAAGGGGGTACTCAAATATGTTTACGATTTTTAACAAAAGATTTGTTTAAATCATATGTTATCCAAAAACAACATAACTAATGGTCGAAATATATAGTCGCCGTTATGACACCGTTATATATAATGGATTTTTCTATAGAAAATAGGAAAATTGTATAAAAAATGTAGCTAAATTAAGAACTGAGAAGATTTTATGATAAGATCTTGGAAAGTAATCCAATAGTCAACTTCAACTTCTATCTAGGTTAGAAAAAAATTCAATAAATAAAATATGGTCTGAACACAATTTAACATGCATAATGAATTATAATTAAAAATTATAAAAAATTAAATAACAAACGAAAAATGCTTGCTTTGCTCGTAATTCTTAATTATTTTATATTTCTTAAATGTATACGTCCTTTAAAGATTGGTTGAAAAAAACAAAATTATTTTACTGTAGAAAATCTTGCGTACACTACTAGAACGCCCTATCTTTACATAATATAATTATGCATAGTAATCTTAAACTCCTTTTTTTTCTTTTTTTTATTTTCTTTAAGTTTCTAGTTTGTTGAACCCAAACCGTGCTTTTACCTATGGAAACTTTTTAATTAAAATAAATAAATTGCCGCTTTTGAAGTGTTTTTACACTCGTTCATGTATATATGTATGTATATATGTATGTATATTGTATGTATAATGTATGTAATGTACATAGCAAACTGTATTTGATGGAGTGAAAATTTACTAAAAACATAGTTACCTTAGTGAATAAAAACTTCTAGAGTACTTTCTTTTCTAATTGTTCTATATATAACTAAAGCTTACAAGTAGAAACTTTACCATTTACCATCAACGGCATTTCTGTTCAACAGACTAGAATTGTAGAAATAAAATTGCTCCGAGATCAAGATTTATTGTTTAAACAAACGGAACACTGTCGTATCCTACCCTCTAGCCACAAGATTAATGGACTGTTATTTATAATCGAATTGATAAACTCCAAATAGTTATTGACATGGATAATTTGCGATTAGAAAATCCATTAAAATGGCTCATTTAGTTTAATTATTTTTAGCTACTGTTCCGTGCATAATGATGACGGTTTTCCACAAAGGACTTATATGAAACATGTCATCATACGATTAAGCATGACCATTAATAATCGAATTAGTAGAATTATGATTAACATAATAATGAAAATAATGTATAATTGCAAAATAAAACTTATGCACCATTAAACGATTAAAAAAATATAAAAGAGATTATAATAAAATTAAATCAATTACGGTTAAAAGCTTTCATTTGAGCTTATAATTGAATGTGATGGGTTAAAAAATATAAGGAAAGATATTTTTAAAATATAATATAGACAGCTAATTTTAAAATATAATATATAGTAGCTCATAACTGATCTTTTGCCTCAATATTAAAAATTAATGATTTAAAATGAAAGTTATGAAAATATACCTACGTTACGCTGTTGGTGTAGACTAATATTTATGTTCTAGAAGTTATATAAAATAATTTAAAAAATTAAGAACTTTTGAACGAAGCAAGGAAACAAATTTCAAATATGAACTTCACCAGAATGACTTTTTAGGCGCACATAAGTAGGTTAAAAATTGGTAAGCAACTAATTTTTCTTAAATATTTATGTACATAGATATACAGAGATACAGCTCTAGATACGTTTTTTCATACACCCCAGGCTATTCTGCGAAAAGTCAATTACCACAGTAAAGACGAGATTTAACGAATCGCTTATTTATTTTTTTTTTATTTATTTATTTATTTAATCTATCCAACAGGCTCCAATGTTCAACTGACTTATACATAATTTCATCCACAAAAAAATTTAAAAAAAACACTCATGCAAGAAACACAAGTAAATTAGGAAAACATTGAAGGACACTCCAAGAAATGTCTAGCAAACTATTCCATCAAATGGACGAATCAAATTCTCAACTTGAAAATAAACCAAATTCGCCTAGTGACGGTATTCCTCACTGGTTACTGCGGACTTAACAAACATCTATACACAGAATGCGAATCTCTACAGATGACAAAATATAGATATAAAAGATGAGACTGAGGAACACTTCCTTTGTAAATGTGAAGGACTAGCCAGCAGCAAATTTCAATATATAATGAAGAGGCTTATTCTTTCCTTCACCGATGGAAATAACGACATGCCTCCAGATTGTGTTGCTTGGTTGAGAGATTATAAACCAGAGATACAGAACAATAGATCTAGAATGATCGCTGTGCTATGGGACTATAGGGATTAACCTCTCTCTCTCTCTCAAATCAGTCTATTTATCTATATAAATATGTGGAAAAATGTTTGCTGGGGACTTATCAAAAAAGAAAAAAATAATTATTAAAATTGTTACCAGAATTTTCTTCAAAGATCCTAATAATTGAAGATGTAAAAGTGGTAAGACAAAATTGTTGTTTTATTTTAGTTTAATCAAAAATAGCGTATATTGTCACCATATAAATATTTGCCTAAATATAAAAAAATTATAACTATGATTCAATTCAACTCACTCTCCCCTTTTACTTAAATTGTTTTCATACTTTGGAAAACGTGAAATAATAAATTCAAGATTCTCACAAAAAAAAATCAAACTTATTTCAAATATTGAATTCTAAGTTGAAAAAAAAACCCTTAACTTAATTAAATTCTTTATTCAATATGTATGTATGTGTGTATGTATGTATGTATGAATATATGTATGTAGGTGATGATATTATTGGTATAGATAGATAAATATCTATATGTGCCTATAAGGATCTGTTTCATTTCATTTATATTAAACAGCAATTTCTTAATTAAATTTCAACAAATAAAACACCCTTCTACTTACATCTACTTTTTCATCTTCTTTCGTCGCTTAAATACTACCTTCCTAGAAAGAAAAATTAATAACACTGTACGTATAGCAAATTATTTGTAAGACGGATTGAAATCACCAAGTCGTAAAAATTTCCACAGCACTTCTATATCGTTGGAATATCTAATAAACAACTTTTAAGATGCTTGCGAACTGGGTACTTAACACTTTTATGTTTCTAAATACTTTATAACAAGCATGTGTAAAATGAGAAATACCTAAAGGTTGAAATTATCCATAAAATATTAAATTTCCATTACAAAAGCATTCTACAACCTTTTAAGTACAGGTTAAAGGTATATTGTAAGTAGGTATATACTGTACAAACATACATATATATGCGAGATGGAGGGTGCGCCCGTCACTTTTGTGTTTTTTTTTTTATTTTTTTTTTTTTTTATGGAAGGGCAAAAAGTTTGCCATTGTTCAATTTGCAATTAGGGGTTTCTTACCAGAAAAAGGAAAAGAAAATGAAAACAAAATCATTTGATTGCCATTCTATGTACTATATATTATACAATCACCACCATCCAGTATACCCTCCTAGGATGATAAACGTAGAGAACAGTGGCGGTTCTTGAGAGTTATTAAGAGCTAACTAAAAAAAAATGTACGATCTTTCTATAGTTACTTATGAGTTTTTATTATTTCCTAAAAATACTTCAGATTTAAGTTTCTGTTGAAGTTTGGCAATTTTTATTACAATTTTCAATTTCAATTTTTATAGTGTAGGTATATGTACTGTACGTGCTCATGTACATTGTACATTGTATTGTACATGTACTACATGCATACCATTTCAGTGAACTCCAATAATTTAATTATTTTACATTTTATTTGACGAAGAAGTTTCAACAAGGAAGACTATTTTCAAAAGCCAAAACAATTGGATTACTTTACGGGCAAAATGGTAGATTATTATTTGTACCGTAAATCATTGTAACAGTTGAGTTGTACAAATATAATTAATGATTTAAGTTAATAATTAATGATTAAAGAAGATTTACTTGTTTTTGGCTGGTGGACATTTTTTTTTTTTTTTTGAAAGGTCGTTTAGTCAAAAAATGTAAAAACAAAAAAAAATCCAAACTATTCCAAGCATCTCTTTTAAAAGTTAATATTTCATAGTAGAAGCTTTCATAGGATACACAACAAACAGTGTTTTATGTAATGTTTGACACTTAAGACGTTTGATAAGATTAAATTCTGAATTTCTATAATGTTAAAAATTTATTACCAAAAAAAAGACTGGGGGTCACTTTAAATGATCTTGACAAGGTGAAATAGGCCACAAAATGACTAAAGTATTTTTTTTTTTAAATCATATATGAAATCAATCATTAACGAGACGCCACTGCTATGCTTATACAATACACCTAATCAATATGTCTTTACACGGGTAATTTTTATTGACAATTTTCCTATGGAAAAACCATGTTTTCGATGGAATAAATTCCCGATATTGGCTCGAGTTTAAATTACAAAAGGTATAGTTCCGCACAAGAAGTCATGTAAACATAGAGGGCTGTTATATGCCTGATGCCTAACCCTTATTCCATTTTGTATTCACTTCTTTTTTTTTCCTTTGTGTTCTAGCGTATTTTTCTCTTCTTCTCTTCTCTTCTTTCTGTCTTTCTCTTTGGGAATTTAACGCAAATTTGGGGTTTGATGCGAATAAATTGATGATGCAATGTTTAACAACATCATTTCATTCAGTAAAAGTGATTGAGGGTGGTTTTATGTTGATTTTTTTTTTCTCGTTTTGTTTGCTGAGTTGGGTTTGAATCGGTTTTTAATATACCTCAGGGTAAAGGCTTTATAGTGGATATCTCATTGAAAATAAAATTTGCCAGTCCGGTGTAGTCAGATTATTTAATTAAAATGATTGATTGTCGGAAATTAACAAAAAAAAATCCTTGTTGACTGGCTGGAGTTTGTAGGTACGTTTAAAATGTAGATTACCTGGATATACACTCTTTTTCAAGGATTTTTTTTTTTTACAACTTCATTATTTTGGCATTTTTAACGCTCGTCGCCTGAAGGATGATGGTGAGTTTGTTGAGGGTAATATTGCTCTTGAGCTAAGCAATATTCTCTTGCAACAGCATTTAGCATAATTGACTTTACAAAAGGTTTTTGAGGGTAAAGTGGCCGAGAAATTGTACATCATCACTTCTTGTTCGTTGATAGAGTCTGTATGGCAAAACAATTTATTTTCTGTAGAAACTTCAGGCTCGTATATATAAAATGTCTTTGAAACTATTCGTCTGTGGTAGTTTATAATAAAATACATTTATGGTAACTTTATTTGGTCAACTCTAGAGCAACTAATTACGAAGAATGCAATTGGGTTCAATATGTATGTTATGTATATTTATGTAAGTGTGGTCAAAGAAAAGCCGCATATGATTGAACTTAAGTAAAAGAAAAATCAATTTCCAATATAAGCTAAATTAGCACTATTCTGAATAATTCAGTAACATAGAAAAAAAAATTGGCACAAAGAAAGTTGCAGAAGTATTAGACGATTTACAAAACGTAGAGAAAAAAATTATTTAATTCGATTAACCAATTAATTAATCAACGACATGTTTTTGATTGATCTACCGCCTACCGTCTATTTCAAAAGGAAGAACCAGGGGCTTATTTACATATAAACCAAGCGTAAGTTAAGTGAACATATTTTCAATGAAGGCTTAATTTTAATTTTTTCATAATACAGCAATAATGTAGAAAGGAATTTCTTTAATTGGTGCTGTCAGAATACCAAAAAATGATAATCGATTTTTCACCCCAAAAAAGCAAAGAAAACTAAATCTGAAAAATGAAAGTGCTTACTTGTAACAAAATAAGCATTAAAAATATCCGGACATAAGCTTATTTCCAAATATAAAAGAAAATATTTTTATTTAAAGAAAAAAAACAAAAAAAACAAACAAAATCCTTATAGTCCTTTAAAACAAAAACAAAAAACAAAAATTGTTCAATATTAACTCACCCGAAATATCTACTCAAGTAGCTAACAAAAACCAACTTGGTCTGGTAATAAATAGCACCGACTTAATAACGTCTAATTTTCTTAGCTATTTTCCAAGTAAAAACATCAAAACTTTCGCAAAAAGGATTAAGTTGATTATATACATATACTTTATATAGAAAATATTTTCCTTCGCGTATATTCCAAAGCTATAAAAATAAATGTTTGCCTCCCTCGGTTCGTTTATATGTTGCTCAGATTAAAGCACATTTGATCCCTTTGGATCTCGTTGAATCTCAAAATTTAATCCATGAGATTCGTCACAGTTTCTATGGGTATACATATAGAAATTGTACCGTCAAACGTCTATTTCACATTTGTACCCCCAACGTCGCCGCCGTCGCATCCGTTCATCGTATAGTCGGAGTTGTCGTATGTTGTTTTTTTTTTTTTTATTATTTTTTGCCTATGGAATGTCTCCCCATTTTATGTTCGTGTTCCACTTTTTCTTTCATCACCAACTATATCCACACACTGAGCTGCACATCCTCGCCCTCTCCACCTCAACAAAAAAAAAAAAAAAAAGAAAAAAAAAACATTTTCCCAATACATTCAAATGAGAAACGGAGATAAATTACTGGAAATTCACAAGTGGCACAATGATACGTTTTTCAACTTGTCAAAACATAATGATTGAAAATCAGTGAATTTATTTCCTATAGAATGGGTGCTAAGGCGTTTGATTGATAAAAGTTAATCAGGTGTGATTGATTTTGGGTGCTTTCAAATGATTTTTATTTAATCTAATCTTTGGATCATAGACTTTGCGTTTATTTATGTATTCATGCGGTAAATATTGTTGGGTACGTGCGTCATGCTCGTATAGGTAACCGTATGTTATATGTAACCTTTTTTTTATTTGTATCCTTATAAGATAGCTGCAAAAAAAAAATATAATTTTTACATAATCCACAAATACTGGCAAATTTTCTGTTATTTAATCATTTTTTTATGTAAATTTATTAACTTTTACCTAGAATTAAGAATTAACTAAGATGAGAGTTAAAGAGAATATTGCAAGATATTTAATATAGGAATTCGGTTACACAACACATCTTGTCCAATAATTTTTTTTTACCATAATATTTAATTTAATCTTTACAAGGTACGAAAAACAAAGACATGGCAGAAACAAAGAGAAATTGAAATAGTCAAGTATTCGATCAAGTACCGCTGCTCAGTTACAGTACTTAGTATTTAAAACCGTACAGTGCCGATTATAATAACATGGTACTTTATGGATAATTCTACTTCTTAACCCTGATATACAAATCCAAATAATATACCAGGGTACACTATTTGGACAGGTATACTATTCGGCACTCTACAGTACAAAATATATATGAAGAAAATGATTTGACCCTCAATGTTGTCGTTTGATTTGTAAAATTTTCAACTAACCAGAAACTTTGTATTAGCAGAATTATGGGGGTATTTTTGATTTTTTCTCAAAATGATGGTATACCTACTATTTGGCAAATTTTGCCTAATAGTATACAAGTGGTCCACAATTAAGGGGGGTATTCTATTCGGTACTCTACGGTAGTTGCTAAATAGTACGTTACAGTAGATAACCAACCAAATGGTTCAAATGATAAAGTATCTGCCCTTGGAGTGGGACGTCCCGTATTCAACACCGACTGGATGATAAAACATAAAATGTTTTTCTCTGGTATGTTGATTTGAATCTGAGACCAGGTGGTTTGATTCCACTTAAAAACAGTCTAATAATGACATTATCTAAGAAAAAAGACAAAGATGACGAGCATTTGTAAGGTTTCTGTAAAAAGTTTATTTTCTACAAAAATAAAAGAGATCGTCATATCAATTGAGATAAATGTAACAGAGGTATAGTACAATAGATCTGTAAAAAGATCACGGTGCTCATGGGACTGTAAGGACCAACCTCAAGCGAAAATCTAGCAATCTACAGTAGATAGTAGGTAAATAGGAATTTTATCTCCTTTTTCATAATTTCTAGTATTTAGTTGTAAAATAAAAGTTTCCATCTGTTCAGTATGGATTAGCTACTTGGTTATAAATCTTGGCGTCAAAATATTTTTAAAATTAAATAAATTTATTAATTTGGTTTACTTAAAATTACAGAAATGTAAATATAAGAAAGCCACAAAAAAAAAATGTATTCAATTTGGTAATCATTCTTCTTGTGTTTTGAAATTTCAACAGAGTTTGAAATAATATTGGCTCAATAAGTTACTAAAGTGTCTTAGGTAAACTCTGCACCTACATATATGGACATTCATTCACGTACGTCTTCAACCCATAAATTAAGTTAAAGTGTTAGATTTATTTGCAGAAGTGCATCAGTAAACCTAATGAGAACAACAAATCACCGGTAAAGTGTTAAATTACTGTTTAAGTACATGGTGTACCTATGTATGTACCAATGTGCAGGTATTTATTTAATGATTCAAGAAAATTGCTCATTACTAGTATGTAGTTTCATTCGTTTTGCTAACTATATAGGATTGATAGTGTTCGTTCACATTTTAACACAGTTAATATACATAAATTGCTATTTCAATTCCAAATGATAATCTTCAAATATTTAATATCGAGATATTACTCGAAATTAAGCTCTTTAAATCAATATGGATTGGTATTGAAAAATATCCCATTAAACTTAATTAATTAAAAAAAAAAAGAAAAAGTAATTAATTTTCTACAAACATAAGACTATAACATTTACCCCTAAGTCACCGAAATTCTGTCTTAAGTCAACTAATCTTTGGCAATTAATCACGATGTCGTAATTGAGCAAAATTAAAACATTTATTATCAAAGTTGCCGCTGGCAGACGGAAACAAAACCAGATAAAAAAAGAGAGACAAATATATGTATACAAACAAGAAAAAAAATTAATTTACTGTACTTACCACGATATTGTTCAGTGTTAGTGTTAGTTCTACGCGCGGTCTTGACGGTGGCGAACTACAATTGGCTCGCAATACATCGCCCGGCTCATATCTGTCCCGATCTGTCCACAATGATGGTCGTTTCTCTGGAAGTTCTGCAAATAGCAAAGTTACATTTATGCATTAAATAGTTACAAAACAATTAGCACACACACAAAAAAAAAACAAGAAAAACAAAACAAAACAAAAAAAAAAAGCTCTTTGAAAACTAACAGTCTCCAGTTATATGTCCATAGTTTAGTTCGTAAATAGTCCATATACTATGCTATGGTGGTGAGATTGGTGTGGTTCGGTTACCACAGAGGAATGCAGAGAATATTTGGTTATCGGTGTGCATAGTTTGTGTAGACTAAAGAATTCAATTTTCTGGGATTTGTTTGTAAACGGGAAAATTTAATTTTCACAAATAGAATTCTAATAAAGTTTTCAAAGTTCGCAGCGTTATTGTTAAATTACTATTTAGTGTCATGTACATTGTACATATACATATACAATACAGAGTATTGTACTATGTAAAATATATACATACATACATTTGTATATAAGTAAACAGATACATATATATATATATATATATATATATATAATACTTTAATATATATAAACTTTTGTATATTTATACATTACCAAACTTAATAATTTGGACAACTAAAATGTTGTTTACATAAACGAATATTTGCATTTCCCACATCAACTTGAGAAAATGCTAAAAATGTTAAGAACAAAACTTTGTCTTACGGTTTGATAAAAGTTTTGTATAAATATGAGAGAATTCGCAAAACTATTTAGGGGTGATTATGAAAGAAACATTGAGAAGTTACTATTTCGAGTTTCATAACTTTAAGTGTGGAGTGTTGGATTTTATTTAAATAAGTTTAAGTGTTTTTATTTTTTTTTATAATTTGTTCAAAACAAAAGGAATTTTTGGTTGAATTTTACTTCACGGGCCCCCATTGAGCTGGACACTCGGGTTGGATATATTTCAACCTGCCTGAAGGGCAGGTGAGGGGCGCCATCCAAGAACTACGGAACGAAAGTTGGTAAGGGGTCACCCATCACTCTATCCACCACTTTTCAAAATAAAAAAAAAAAATTTAACATTTCTCCATACAAATTTTAAGCCCCCCTAGAGGGAAGGGGAGGGCCGACCGCCAAAAAGTCTTTATAAAAACGTAAAGTAAAATTTTACAGAATTTTTAGCCAAAATCCCATTTTTCAGAATCTTTCCTCTCAGAATCACTCATATCAGAATCCCTCTTGTTAGACAGCTAACTAGAATTTTGCCAGCGATCGTTTTTATTGTATTGCTAATTAAGTGTAGAGAATGCGGCCTTAAAAATTATAATATGAACCCAGTTCACTCTTACAATTTTCTAAGTTCAAAATCTTTAATAACAAAATAAAATAAGAAATAAATTGATTGTAACCATCAATTTACGATGGTCGGGCCCAGAAATGAGTACCATATGGATTGGGTCGCATTCATTGAATTGTATTTGTTTCACACAGTCATTTTTATTCAACGAATCAAACATAATTAATCAATTGCAGTGAAGGAAATATACAACAATTATAAATTCTATTGTAATACACATTCTACATGTTTTTATATCCATTTGAACGAATAATCACACACAAAGAATAGCGGAAATTAATTGAAATCAAAAAGAGATGTTAGATACTCGTATTAGAAAGAAAAATTTTCCGAGATACCTACATTTTTGTTAGCGAATTTTCTGATTTTTGTTTGCCCCACCACCACCACTGCTCAAGATAAATATCTGTAGAAATGCCTGCATAAATCTAAAAAGCTTAAAAATTTCAAAGAAAAAGTAAAATTTTCCTGTTTTGAAATGAAATTGGTGTAATTAGTTTTTAGATTAGATTACGTTCGCTCACCCTATGCCTAGGCCTTTATTCAATATTGATGTAGTGAAACTGGAAAACAATGCTAAAATATAATAGGGACATATAGCCAACCGCAGATCATACCTTTAGTAAAATTTTCCCGGAACATTTTTGCCAGCACAATTTTCCGCATAAATAAATTAATTTCTTAATTATCTTAATCCAAAGAAAATTACACCATAAATCTCAATGCAGAATGTTTATACCTAAATTATCTTTAATTGTGTGTTTAAACGAGGTGAGAATCTAATCTTTTCATTAGCATATTCTTTATTCCGTAATTTGTTTGTTTTTATAGTGCTTGGCCACAGCTGTTCCACATTACTCGTTCTCTTCGTTCAGCGTTCACATAGGAAAATTACGGAAAATTCATAAATGCTATACTATCTCAATATGTGTTGCCCTGTTGGAACGATCCCCGTTCAACATTGAATATGTATGTGGTTTCTGGTTTTACTTTAACATAAAATAACAAGAAGAGCAATACTATGTGGGCGTTTATTGTTTGTTCCCCCTTTTTTAGCCTTTGAAATTACATCTCTAAATGATACCGAAAAATGTTATCATAAAGTTTTGGAAACACCAGTTCCATCCATATTCATATTTTTTGGGTTCTATTTATAATCAAGTTGCTTTGAGTGATGCGACAAAAAAAAAAAAAAAAAAAATTAAAAAAAAAAAATTTGTTATCCAAACAATGTTAAAAGGTTTTGAAAATGCTATCACACAAATTTGTGTGGAATGGAAAGTAGTATTCTAGGTATATAATTTAAGAGCAAGAGCAACAAAGCGGATATTCTTAATAAGAGAAGCAAGCCACTTGGATTTTTTTTTGTATTTACACAGAAAATTATCATAAACAAAAAGATAAAAAAAAACCGCTGATTGAAATGAAGTAATTAAGATTAAAATATCTTACTTAAGTGAAGTATTATTTAATTTCATATCCCTGTCAGATGGGAAAACAAAATTCCTAGACACAATTTTCCAATAGAATGCATAAGATGAAAATGAAAATTAATGCCATTTAGGTTGCATTCCAAGCGACACTGAATTAGTAAATTTTCTCTCTTTAGACCATATTCTGGACTATAGAAAATAAAACCCTTTTTGTTATTTTTGTTTTATACCAAAATTACGACCCAAAATTATTGATAGAGAAGAAAATAGATTAAAAGTTGGACACATAGTTTTTTAAACTATTAATACCGACCAAATGGCTCAGTGGATTGAGCGGTTGCCTTTGGAGCGAGAAGTTCCGGCTTTAAGTCTGACTGGGAAACATGAAATATTTTTCTCCGATTTTAATCTGATTGCACTTAAAAATTATCTAAAAAAAAAAATTAAAATGCTTAAAAATGACGGTAAAATAGTGAGCATTTGTAAGGTTTCCGTAGAAAGAACAGCACTTTTTCCCAAAAATACAATACAATAGGCCTAAGTAAAGCCGCAGTGTAGGTAGGTGATTCATAAAAAATCACACTCCTGCAGAAAAAAGGGGTTTCAAAACAATTTATGTGGCGAATTTAGAAGGACTATAAGTAGTAATGTAGTATAGTACATAGTGACGTATAATTTAACAAATTACATATGTATTACGTACATAAACGAATTCAACAATAATAATAATAATACTTTATGTTAAGATATTAACTCTTTCAATCGGTAAATATTGTTGAGAAAGATTTTCAAAGAAAAAGTTTCACGACTTTTACCATTTCGGGACATATTTCATGATTACCATAAAATATCTAAGAAAACGAAATTGTTTTAATTGGCTGCTATATTTAAACTTTAATATTTTCAGAAAGTACTTTAATCATATGTATATTATGCGTAAATATATGTACTAAATGTACATACTATATATAAGAACACACATTAAGATATGCAAATTAAAATTTTATTATTAAAACTCTGCCATATATTTTATATACCGAATTGAAAAAGAAAAAAAGCGCGAGAGGCAGGCAGTTTGACTTTTACGATTCTTTGTGTTCGCATTCACATAAAAGAAAATTGAACAAATTCAAATTTATACTATGTATATGAAAAACACAAAGAACAATCAGAAAATCCCCAGAACAAACGGTTGTCAGTCGGAAACATTACATAGATAATAAATGAATTTCAACCTGAATTTATGTAAATTAAAAGTTAAAGCAGTCGTCATATCTTTTTTCCCTTCACCCTCAAACATTTACAATTCAGCATTGCTATCGCTGGAAAAACCCATTTTCCACCATAAACACATCATCAAAACAATCAAAAACATGTTTGTTTTCACCACTTTCGAAAACAGAAATTCTTGTATGTCTAACCGCAAAAATGTTGAACATTTCATTACGCGCGTATATATAGTTATATATATATATATATGTTTATGTACTTATATATATATACATACATATATATTAATATATATATACAGAAAGAGTATATCAGGAGAAAGATTATAAGAAGGGCGCCTCCTAACAAATACACAGCAATGCGATACGCGCAAGATGTCACCACAATCTGACACAATATGCTAGAAATTCGAGATATTTCAACATTCACTCGCAAATATAGCACACTGGCGGAGTATTCCTTCAAGACATGAGTTGTTTGCTATTCAAGGTGTTTACTTTGTTACGTTTAAAAGGAAATTGTTTTGATTTGTATACGAGGCAAGTAAGGCGAGAAACAAAGGGAATAATAGGAAAAACAAGTGGCAAGAAAACACATTATTTAGTTTTGAAGTTGGTTTTGCCACACGTGCTGGAAAAGTTGTTTGTTTGACAGTTTTCCATTGGTATATGAAAAGGCTGGGCGCCATATTATAGCAAATAATTTATTTTACATTAGGACAGCCGAAGCATACGGTCCTATTATATATTGCTGAAACAAGTCTTGCTTTGAAGGTTTTATTTTTTCTTTTTTTTTTTTTTTTCTTCTTGAATTCTTGAGGGAGTTTCCTGTGAAATTGTTAAATCATCTCTAAGTAGCGTAACAGTCAATTAATCTTGAAGTTTTCTAAGTGAAATTCAAGATAACGAAAAAAGAAATGTTTTTTTTTTTTTTTGCCCAAAAAGTATTTTACTTGTCTAATGAATTTTGTTGGGATTCTTTTTCTAAACTTAAAAACTGCGAAAAAATTTCTAAATATTCTTTTTAATTAAATTAATTTATAATTAAATTCTGTTGTTTTGTAAATCTCGACAGCTATATACATAGAAACATATACTATGTATGTACACTGTAGTATACAGATATCAGTTAAAGAAAATGAAGGTAATTAAGCAAAACTAATAATTTCAGTTGTCATCATCATAATACCTACATACATGCAAAAGTTTATACAAATCACTTGAAATGTTCACAAATCAACATTAACATTAAGATTATTAATTTTTTAGGATAAAATTTATGGAATTCGCAAAAAACTAAACTTTTTGTTCAGATTTTATCAATGTTCCTTAGATTTTAGATAAAAGTTCCTTAGAAAAATCATATCTTCTAAACTACTGGACCATTGTTCGGAAAACTTTTTCTTTTTAGTTAGCTCCTTCGATTATCTATCAGAAAAAAATTATTGGGCCGACCGTCCATCGATATGGATTTCCATTGAAAACAAATTTCAAAAATACGACATTAGTAAAAGGTTTTTTAGAATTTAACTTTGAAATTACACGGAAATTAAAGCTAAGGCTTGTACGAATCTAATGATATATGGATGTTATATTGTCGTAAAGTATTTATCTAAAATGTTTTAAAATGAAATTAAATTTTTGGATCGAAATTTAAGCCGTTTTTAGGCGTTCTATAGTAAATGTGTAGAGATATGTATATCTATCATTATCATGGGATCATCTATCATCTATCGATGGAGAAATATTGTCCTCTCCCCAATTAACATTTTATTATTTAAATTCAAATATTTACTTACATTAGGAAGATATCTATTTCAATTAATTTGGTAAAGTTGGTTATGTCAAAACTAATAATTTTACCTTAAAAATACTTCCCCTATTACAGTACGAATGTACATAAATTATATATTTTATGAAGAGTACGGTCGTTAGATGATACCCTCCTAATGCAGTTAAAGTTTAATTTGTTGCCAAAAAAAATTGAAGAGAAAAAAAACATGATAAAACAATCAAAACAAAACAATAAAAATAAACATTGACAAATCCACAAAGATAAAAATGTTTACGCAAAAATAATATACATACATAACCATACCTAAACCAAAAAAAAAAACATGTCTAAAAATACTTTAGACGATCCAAAAAAACATTATTTGATATTATGGTCGAACATAATAATAAATGACAAAAATAAAGTTCGTCGTCCAGGATTGAAAATCAATTGACACTTTGATAGCGACCATTGCACGTAAAACTGACACCCCGTAATAGTGGCTAATCGAACAAATTGGTTTAAACATAAAAATAAAATTTTATTATCAGGTTGTTTTCGGAATTGAGGATAATATAAAACTGTGATCTGAACATATGGAACAGGATACTATACTACGGATATGTAAGTTGTTGGTTATACTTATACATTATGTATGTATGTATATAATATTTCAGTAAATAGGGGGAATTTCCTTTATTTTTCGTTTGTATTTAAGGTAAACAAATTTATTAACGACAACAATCCACAATTAATGGGTGTTTATGTTTACTTTTACTAATGATAGTAATTTTATATTTTGGATGTTATATACAATGTAAGTACGAGTATATACATACAATATATACATTAATCATATAACTATTAATTATAATAATTATATAATAATCAATAACAAAAATTAAGTAATATTCTACAATATAACAAAGTTAATTAAATTACATATTTTAATATTTTAATAATGGGATTAATTAATAATAAAAAAAAAAAAACAAAAAAAAAAGGCCAAGCCTAATTAAGTGCCACCAACAACCATTGGTTAAATTAATTTTCCAAATTGATACAAGGTAGAATTTAATTGAGCATAAGATTAAATCAATGATTATGAAAACAAATAAGGGGGTGCTACGGCAAAAAAAAAAAAATTCCCATTAAATTTTTCCGTGCAACCGAAAAACTCCCCTTAGCCAAAATTTTATAAACCCATGGCACGGTGTATTATAATATCATAATTAATAAAATTGTAGTACTTTTGATATCACTTCTCAATAATGACAAATATGACATGGATAATTTACCTTTTTATAGGAAATAAATTAGACATTTTTTTTTTTTTTTAAATTAGCGTCAGTATTAGTTAAAAATTAGTGTAGGTATTTTGTTGACTTAGATTTATAAATTCGAATATTTACAACCCCATTTTTAAGAATAGATTTGGCAACATGACAATTATTTACATTGAGTACGTTCATCAAAATGGGGATTATTAATAACAGGAAATGACATTTTATGGATTTATTATCGCATATATAACAACACTACCCAAGACCGATGTAAGTAAATGTAAAAACACTGTGTTACGGTGTTGATAACTTAGCACCAAACGATCAAATGATCTACAGATCTACACCTAATTGAACGCAAAAATGTATTATAACCCTACGATTGCTTTGACTTGATCTAAATAAATACAATTTTGAGCAAAAAATAACAAAATATTGGCGTCCCTTGTATAACGCGGTTTCGCTACAATGTGGTTGCAGTTTCGTATAACGCGGTCTTCAATTTTCCAAATATTGATTTTTTCACATAAGATATTTTTTTAAATAGAATATAGAAGAAGCTCAGTTTTTATGGGCTGCGTTGAGAATTAGTCCAATTAATTGAAAACCATTCAAACACAATTGAAATTTCATTGAAATCCCTTCAAATTCAACTGAAATTTGAAAAATAGCGTTTTTATTAGATTTGAAACGTAACCCTGTCGTATAATAGGGCATTTTTGTGGATTCTAACTTTCGCGTTATACGAGGGACGTCCTGTATATCTAATCGTTTAGTAATAATAATAATAATTGAAAATAGAAAAGTAAGAAAATTTGATGGTATATGTTAATGTTAGAATAGATGTGAATGTCAATATAAACAGGGTAGAATCGAATAATTATTGTAAATTGAAATGTGAATTGGTTCCCGAACTCACTAAGTCAAAAACAAAGTTGAAATACTCACTAAGTAAACTTTGAGATTTCTGGTTGTATAATATAGGCACGATTGACTTAGTGGAATCAAATTGTGCCTAAAAACCTTTAAAATATCTGGTGGCGACTTATGAAGTTTTGCCAGTATAAAGTAATAAAAAAAAAACTCAAAAATTGAAAAATTTACTTAGTGATTAGTGAATTCTACCTATAAACCAACGAATTGTTTCATTATAATATAAAATAAAATAAAAAATTGCATTAGTTCGAAAATACCAAAACGGAAATGAAAATAAATTTGTTTATGAGAAAAAGACAGGAACAAATTCATATAAATGGTTTGAATTGTACTTTAGTTTGTCCTCATAACACATAACAAAGTTTACGCTAACAGCAATAGTAATATAGAATTTGTCAACTATACTAGCACATTTTCAACATTATAGCTATTTATGTTAATAATAATTTGTAACTATAATTTTATACAAATGGCGAATAAAACGGAGCATTTTGTATAAAATTATAGTTACAAATCATTTTTATTAAATTCGAATCAATTGTTTGATATCTATGTAGTATAATATTCATATTGAAAAAAAAGTTAGTAACTTTTACTATTATTTAGTATGGAAAATATTCATCTCCACAATATTTAATCAATGTCATTGCACATGATGGACATTTCGCGAATGCCAATGTCCTTATCGTCCACCATTTTCCTATTTGTAAAGAATTATTTTTATAAAATTAAAATTTAAAATTAATTATGTTTGATATTTCCTTATAGTTATGTTGGTATTTAGGGATAATGGCTTCGTTTTCAATTAATTTCTCATTAAAAACGATCAACATTTTCCGTACAAACATAAGTAGGCATAAAATTATAAATGGCTAATAAAACCATAATATTTATTTTATACAAATAGTAAATAATGTTTTCAAATTCAAATATTATTATTTAATACGTAGATATAATAACTAATATTAATCATAAACAAATTAAAACATGGTCTACATTAATTTATTTATACATAATAATATTGAAATGAGGTAATTATTATAGCATATAGTTGATTGGTAATCAAAACTCCACTTAATTCTCGATATTTATGCTTACGTTTGGATTGGTCTCTGTGCTCTGTGTTCATTTATAGTAAATTGAATTCAATACCCCCTCTAAAAGCCTCTCTTTATACACTACTGTAAATATAATAACCAAATATATATATATATATATAAATGCAATATTTAAGTAAATAACAAATAATTAATTGCAAACGAAATCCCAAGTAATTAAATTCAAATTAATTGTCAATTTTAAAATACATTTATTTGAACGACACACGGTCGCATTCCAAAAAAACAAAACCAAACAAACAAAAAAACTCAACAACAACTATTTTGGAAATTTCATTCCAAAAATAGTGTGTGTGGGGCATCCGTGTACTGTGACATATTAGAAATACAACGAATTCCAAAAAAAGAAACAAACAAAAAAAAAATCTTTTTCGGGAATTTAAAAAATATTTATTGAAAACAAATGTTCTGTAGGATTTTTTTTTCCTCCCAAATCTATATGGAAGGAAAGTATACGTTCTACTCAACAGCATTGGAGAAAGAAAAAAAAAACCTTCATTTAGCATCACTCTTTCAATACCCGTGTAGTGTGTACACTGTACAGTACAGCATAGAATAGAATAAGAAAGCGAGGTGGAGATGATGTATTTAAGGAAGAAAGTGTCGAACCGAAAATAGATGATTGTTTTTCTGGCAGAGGTTTTTTTTCTTTCTGTTTTTTTTTTATTTGGTTCAGGCCGTAATATTTGTTTTTGCTGGGGCATGTAAACACAGTCAGCAAAAACTAATGTAAGGGGAGAATACTAAATACTAAGTGGTTTTATAAAGTAAAATTATGCTTGAAGGTGTCTTTGGGTTTAGAGGAATTAAGGCGTTATTAATTGCATTTCTTTCGTGTTGCTTATGGCTGTTATAGATGTTGAGTTTGTTTTATGGTGTTGTATGTAAATGATGCCTTCAGTTATTTTTGGTTGAATGTTTTTCTTTAATAATTATATGCATGAACTTTAAGAGGAGCTATAATTATTCTTGGCGGGTATTAAATGTTCTCATTTATGTGTTTTCCTATGTTAGCACTTGTTTAATTTTTCATTTTATTGTTATAATGGAAAACAAGCAAACAAATTTGAAACTTAATTTTAAATTAATTTTCATGTAACCAATAATTTAACACTTCAAACTTGGTATTTAAGTTTGTCAGAAGTTGATAAAATGAATTTCCTAATAAACTGGCTTTTATAAGAAATTTTGGTGTCTTTTTAAGATTTTCTCTTTTTTGCAATATCAAACAATAGCAATGCCAACGTAGAGGTTATCATTTTTTGGGGAAAAAGACGTATACACCTAAATCTGTTTTTTTACACGGTAGATATACGTTCCAGAAAAAACCGAGCAAAAAAAGACATGCACTACATAAAAAAAAAACAGGGGATTGGTTCTATATCCTTAGCAAAAATAAAAGGATTCATACAAAAAACATTTTATACTGATACATTTTTTTGATTAAATATTGCTCAAAAAGCTAAGAGCTAAAAGCTTTTTTGGACTACCGCTCTAATATTTGTTGACAAGAACATTGCATGTACATAGTACGTATGTATGTACGGATATTTTTCCAAAACGTTTCAAGAACACTTTAATTTTTGTTGAAGTAAGAACTAAAAAAAATTATTTAACATTAAGTCGGTTCAGTAGATAAATAAGTATAAGATAAAAAAATATGTATTTTTCATATTTTCTCTTAAACTCCAAGTTACAAACTAAAGTAATAAATGGAGAACAGACTAAAAAATGTCCGCACCAGATTGCCCCTGCAGATACTACCTAAGTTCCAATAATAACAACAACTGAACAATGTGCATAGCATTTCTAATAATACATAATAGAAAAAGACTAATTTAGGTTCCATTAAAAATTTTTAATCGAATAGGCACAGAAGGGAAACCTTAAATTTGTCTTTAGAATCCGTTGCTATGCAGAATTTAACATATGAACAGTTTCTCGTTGACTATCATCCAATTATCGTCAGGGAATCTTGTTTTTTTCCGAATTTGAATCAACAAAAACATGTTTTTTCATAAATCCTTTATGTTCCAATTTTCCCTTATATGCCTACAAGTATGGAACAAAAAAAGGCTTCTATATACATACATACATATATAAAAGTATTCATTCATTATATATGTACATATGTACCTACACAAATTGTCGAAAGATCAAAAACAAAATATTTCCCTTTGTTTACTGAAAAAATCATTGACAATAAATAAATTATCAACAGCCTGAATATACGGAAGGAGACACAAAAAAAAAATATGGCTATGAAATCCATTCGGCAAGGACAGCCGACGGCGGTTTTTTCTTTTTTCTACTACTCTACGCTAAAGGATAAATAAATGGATCACAGCTAAGCGCAGCGCAACGTAACGCTTCTGTTGACATCATTGTCACGTTAAACAAACTAACGCTTACATAACTATCGTACACGAAACAAAACAGTAACGTACAAGGAAAACATCACATAAGAGTAAACCAACCGTGCTCGTGGAATTGTGGAAATTGCTGAAATACAACAAAACATTTCTATATAAATATACATACGTATGTATTATA
>JANSTT010014997.1:0-68615 GCA_026745375.1 Platyura marginata | reverse complement strand
GCGCTTTAGTGGTCATAACTAACAATAACTCTCCAGGTTGTCGCACCACTATAGTAGATTTTATAGAGTGGCCGCTAACTGTAGTCATAAAGAAATAAAATATTGGGACTGTTTAATGGGGTCCAAATTAACCAGATTCTACTGTATTTAGAAATATTTAATAACCAATTGTTACCTAATGTTATTAAATACTGATAACTTTGAAATCCAAAAATTGTCGTTTAATTTTGGTAAACTTCCTACGGCTTAAATTAGATTTATTGATTATTAAGACAAAAATGGCTACATCATAATGTACATATACAAAATTAAATAAGAAACAACAATGAATTTGAAAAGAAACACTACTTATAAATGCAGAAGAAAGATAATCTGAAACTAAGAAACCATATAGAGTAATATTTCGTCGGGTTATAAGGCATTTCTTCACTGCGACCCGTTTGGTCTATTGTGAGTCTTCTGTTATATTCACATTCCAGCGCTGTACTGTTGTTGAAGTTCAAAGGGCTTACTCTTGAAAACGATAGTCGTTTAGGCGGATTGTTTCTTTACACTTCCACTACAACAATTCACCAAATGTCCAAGCCGCCATTGTTTTAAGTTAAGAGGTGTATTCGACAGCAGTTTAACATACGTATTCAATTCACGTCGTCGACGATGCTATTGCCAGAGTAGAAAATAACGATAAACGACACAAATACGCGTCGTATCGTTTTAGAGAGTAAATCCTCAATATGTGCTGAAGATTATTCTGTCCGATCTTCATTGCGGTTAGTGAATAGCCCCCTAGCCTAGATGTTGCCGTTTTCTGCAGGGTGCGTAAGAAAGATCGATCTTAAACCATGCGATACGTGGCACATTTACACCGTACTAAATGAAGAAATCGGTAGAAGTAAAAGCTTTGACGATGAACAAAAAAAATTCAAATTACCTAGTGTCAGTACTTAAGTCTAGTGCTTCAAAGGCAATACTGAAGAATTAAGAAGTTATTTTGTTACTGTGAAAGGAAAATTTGAATTGCCTACATTAATCTCCAGGAGCTTATTGGTTAGCCAAAAAAACAGGTTCTTATAACATTTCAGAACAAAAATAAATATACTAAACAAATATTAAACATAAATTATTATACGTGCACTTGTTTTAACCTTAGGTTAATTGAACAATGAATTTAAATCCATCAAAGTCACAATTAACAATAAGCCACCATCAAAATATACTAAATCTAAATCTATTTGATTGACAAGACATAACGTTTTTTTATTTTTGTTTCTCAAACGACAAATTTAATGTTCTCCGTTTAATAATTATTCATTGAGTTGTCATTTATTATTAATTTTCAATGCAACTACTTTACAACCAACTTTGATTAGTCAGTCAGATAGATATAAACGAATAATACACCGTGATTTCACTCGACATATATGGAAATCTCTTAACTGAAAATTACATAATTTACAATATTAATAAATACAATATCTTGTACGACGCATACGAGACACTGTTTGATTCATTTATTTATATTTAGCTATATATTGTATTAATGTTTAAATGTTTATATTAATTTATAACAATGCCATAATATTAAAATGGTATTTATGATATCTTAACGTATAAATCATTTGTTTTGAATATATCATACGGAAATTTGTCAAACTTTTTGATCTAAGTAAATGGAAATGCGTTACTAAATATACATGATATTACTAATAAGATTACAGTAAAGCAATGACTATCTGGACGAAATAGCAGAACATAAATTGGTCGCAATTTGTTACATTCATCTTAACAATCTCTTTTTTGTGTGCAAAAAATGCAGAACTTGAGGTTCTTTTTTTACGGAAACCATATGCTCGTCATTTTACTGTCATTTCTAAGATAAAGATATTATTTAGACTGTTTTTAAGTGTAATTCAACCACCCGGTCTTAGATTTAAACCAACATACCAGAGAATTTATTGATAAAGACTGAAATGATTAATGTTGTTACCCACTACGCACCTACAAATTAGTATGTGCAGTTATGGCTAATTATAAATTATATGATATAGAACACAGCTCTCTATTATTTTATACTTAAATTATTCTGACAAATTTTAAAACGACACCATTGTCTCCAGTCTGACCAGTCCAATTCTAATTTTTTATGTAATATTTTTGCTTGCCTCGCTTTTAATTTTAGATACTGTCACAAAACGTCCAAAAAAAAGAAGATAAATCGCTCCACAGAATAGACAAGATTAATCGTAGATGTCTCTGAACTATATGAGTTTTACGAAAACTGGTATTAGTGTCATTATTTTTTTTATTTAAGTTTTATTCTGTATAAACCATCTTATTATAATATCAATATAAAAAAAAATGGTTTACATTTTCAACCACAGAAAACCACCAAACTGTTTCGATTACACTAAATAACCTTACACCATAAACACAGTACCTACATACAGATACGGTGCTATAAAGATAATTGAATGCATTTTAGAATTTGTATGCAAATTGATGAGGTTTTACAAGAGATGCACATTGTAAATAACAACATAATTATTTTTCAATTAAATAAGTTCATAAAAAAGAGAAAATGGAAAACCAATCTTAACCCTAATCCAACCAGGCTATTTTCACCTTTGGTAGGTTGTGCCAGTCATTTTTATTTTTATTAAATTTTTACTTTTTGTGTGTGTAAAAATGTCGAATGATAAAATACATAAAGCCTCCCTTCGGTAATAATACGTATTTAATGAGTTGGAGAGTTTTTAAAATGAAATGTGTCTCAAAGGCACACCTTGGTAGGATTATGGTTAAAAGACCGCTTACTGTCGATATAACAATTTTTAACCTGTATAAAGTGCAGATATGAGAATAAGTACCTGGGAGTAGGTACGGACAGATGATTAATGAATTGTTAATAGCTTTAGGAAGTTACAATTTAACAATAATCGTTAAAACTACAAACCTACCTGAGAAATTCCTTTTGTGTCCTTTACTTAAATACTGTTTAATTTCATATGACATGGGCCTCAATTGGAAAACTAATTGAACGAAATGAAATAAAAAAACTTAAGACTAATGTCTGGCATTTGAAAGTATTCAAAATAAAGGACATTCAAATGTTTTAAATTGTTAAGATAAATAATGTCACAAACTGTACTAACGAACACCCTGTATTATATTATTAAATTACGAAATTATATAAATATACATAACAAGCAAACTCCATATATTATATGATTGTGTAAGATTTCAAAAATAAAATAAAAATATTTATACACTCTGTACGTACATAGTGCATATAGGTGCATCAGGCCGATAGAATCTATTTTTTTTTTTTTTGTTACAGCCAGTCAAAACGTTTTAATATATGTACGTGACCAAACAATATAAATATTATCATTTTCTTTTAACAATTTTCTTTGTTGGATACACAACACCTATCTTCTCTAAGGGGGAAAAAAAAATAAATAAAATCGTTTTAGGCGATTAACAGAACAAGTTGAACATTCCACCAGTGCATTGTTTTCGATTGAGTCATCCATTGGGAATGCATAAGAATTTTTTATAATTTATGTAAATTATGGGAACAAATATGTCTAGAAGGATGAGTAAAATGGTTTTTGGTAAAAGCAATTCACGCATCGTTTGTGATTTTAATGGTTTCATAGCAATTATTTAATGAATTTTTTGGCATATTAGTAAAATTAATTGCGTAAGGGTTTACTTAGTAAATTTTACTTATAAATACATCAACAACAAAAAAATATTGATCACTTCGCTCGCTTTGTGATTTTAATAATTTCATAGCAATAAATGAATTAACATTTTGCTTGGCTTATATTAAAAAAAATTTAAAATATATTGATCGCTTCGCTCGCTTTATCATTTTAATGGTTTCATAGCAATGAATAAATTAACGTTTAGCTTGCTTCATATTAAAAAAAAATCTTAAAAATATATTGATCGCTTCGCTCGCTTATTAAGAATTGCAATAACCATTTTTTCTCACTGTCAAAAGAGTGTATTTAATTACTGTGGAGTAATTAAAACAATCAATGAATTAAAATGGTAAGAGAATAAATCAGAAACTCAACTATAATGCCATTAAATAACCACAGGGATTGGAGCAAATGAAAATCAGAAGAATTCATAGAATTAAATTACAATTACACGTGCGTAAAATAATTAAAATCAACTACAAAAATTGCAAATTCAAATTTTATTCCAAGTAGCTTGTTGTGAACGAAAAAAGAAGTTACTAGTTACTATAAAGTGGAACGGAAGATATTAATAGATAAATATTAAGACGCATACCTACTGATTAAAATTCTAATTTCGGTCTTTCTGCGTAGATCTTAAAGTTGCTCCTAATCTCTGCACATATCAAATTAAAACTCTAAATCCAAATAAGACATCGTCAAAACAAACGGGGAAAAAAAGATCAATAATTTTACACAAAACTAATTAATTATTGGGAAGTGGAAAAAAAAACGTTGTGACTCATTTGCATCAAATGATAATAAAAAAACGCCTTCTTCTCACGCTCAAATTGAAACTATACGCTTTTTTTGTGTGTGTTCGATAGATTTCAAGAAGTCACTCACCTATTTTTCGGCACTGAATGGTCAATCACCTAATATTTTAAATTAATGCTTCCAATAAATTGATCTTGATCTTTTTTTATGCAAAATCGGCAAATATACCCAAAATTAAGTAGTTAAATGTTATAATTCATTTCGCATCAATTAACACTCGCACGTAATTTAATTAAAAACAATAAAAAAAAAATTGTTTTTAGAACAAATTAATAACGTGAAGTAAAATGTTTCAATAACAATGCACTCTATATAATAATGCAATGTATGCACTAGCAATATATACAACAACAAAAAACAAACAGAAACAACAATACAATTGAATTTAGTGTAGGTAATGCTCACTATACGACCGCGATAGACATACTGAAGTAAAAATTGTGGCGACCTGTGAATCATATACCAACCTCTATACCTGGCGTAATCAGTCAAACCCTAACAAAATCACATAGTTCCAGTTCGACCGTTTACTAATTTTATTCTTACGATTTTTTTTTTCTTTAAAAAATTGAAATGATAATCCGTTTACCTATATACATACATAAAAACATAGCCTTGCACAGTGAGAAGCAGACTTGACCATTTTTGACCGTAAATCTTACTTTACTTAGTAATAAACGCGCTTTCAACGAAATCGAAGGTAAAACATGAGATGCTTTCCATGCAAGTCGTGATTGGAATTAATAAAAAAAAAAAAATACTTTTCGATTCATACAATGTAGTTTCAGGTCATTTTGGTAGATATTTAAATTTAGCTGTAAAATGAGAATGTATAGAACTCATCAAAGCCTAGATAAGATCATAGATAGTCCTAGTGGCTTTTTTTTCTTTTAAATTTATGATAACAGTCACGATAATTGTTTTATATGATCGGAATTAATTAGTGTAAGAAATCGAATTTCGAAGAAATCAATAATCATAAAAATCAAATCAATAATCATAAAAATTACTTACCAAATCTTCTTCAAATCCAAGGTTAAATTTTGATTATCGATTTGCCTCAAATTAGGACCATTCAGAACGAGACCTTATCTTGTTTTGTGCGTGTATCACGAAAAAAAAACAACTTTACTTAATAATTACATGGAAATGGTTGATGATTCTCCAATCCACTTGAACCGGGAAAATGACTCGATGAGCATAATTACAATATCTGCATCCTATAAGTTAGACAGAAATATGTAAGTAAAAGGTAAAACATACCAACTACAAATAAGACAATACTAAATATCTACGGATCTTCGGAACATTCAATTCCAGGACAATGTCAACTGTATAAAATACGGAAAGAATTCTTAAATATTAGATTCCCTAAATTACTTTAGATTGAGATTAACGTCAGGAACCTTTCATTTCATAGTCGACTTAGTGTAAATAGAGGATGGAAAATCCTTAGACCTCCGATGATCCCATTAGACGTCTTTTGTCTCTATCCCGAAATGGCTGGGCAGTCACATAGTAAATGCTCAGCCGTTTCTGGGAGTTCCTCGCAGAATCTGCAGGTTAGTTTCACCACCAGACCCAGCCTGCATAAGTGAGTTTTGAATTAACCGTGTCCTTGTAAGGAACTCTGTTAGTGATCATAGTCGACTTAACCAATGATCTATTGAAGCGGTCTACTTATTATTACTATTCCAGCTCATTTCTAAGAAAACTAAATTTACGATAAATTTAATTGGCTCAAATATGTCCAGTGAAGCAACCATTTTTTTAGGGGATTTATAATACACTCTCGGCATCAATAACTGGCAGAACACATGTTTAGACCAAACGATATGGAAGAAGATATAACTCAAACACCTTTGATATAGACAAATTCAATTCATCCTCTTGGCTATACTCAAAGTAATGATGGATGGTTACTATACTCGGTAAACCTCCTTGTCATTCCACAAAATATATCTCACATGTTTGATTCCTGTTCCAATTCATGTCACAATTTATAGTGCGAGCGAAATTTTAAGGCATGAATTGTAAGGGGCAGAGTGAAAAGGCTTCTATTTTAGTTTTTGACGGATCAATAGTTGACATTTTATCGTTTCCATTGTATTCATATTTTTGGTTACAAAAAAAAATTAAAGGAAGAACTGAAATTGACTTACCATGATTTCGTTTCTTCAATATTGCCATTTGTATCAATTTTAAAAAAAGTTAAAATGAGCTTCGTCACGCCACCAACCTAGTACACTTCTAATACAAACATCGGAAGGTATGCCAGTTTTTTTAACGTTTCTGTGCTGTAGTTGCTGATTTTAACTGGAACATTTTCAACCAGAACTTACTTTGCCAATGTGTGCTGTACAGAAAATTAAGTGAAAAACAAAAAAAAAATAAAGGAAGCCAAAAAAAATATGAAGCAAGGTACTCACCTTTTTGTTAATTTCCTTAATTACCTTTTTCTTCATTTCCTTAAAGTTACATATACTTAACCATGTTGATAAACGAATGATGCTATATTAGTGTATAGGGTGTCCCGCCAAATGAGGGAAATCCTTTCAGGACGTGTTCCTGCGATCAATTTGAGTAAAAAATTGTATAGCGCGAGGAGCGGAGGGAGAAATAATTGCCAAAACATACTAAATAATAAAAAAATGTATGAGGATTTTTTTAACTTCAAATTGTGTAAGCAAAAAAATTCCGTTAATTATGGAAAATGTTGAGAAATAGATCTTTCTTTAAGATTTCGTAAATTTTTTATATTTTTAAAGTTTACAGTTATTTAATTATTTATTTTCAAACAGTATGCCATTAATATAGAATTATTGAACCGAAATAAAGAGAGGGGCCATTCATCTTTAAATTAAACTGAAAAATGTGGATTTCCTAGCTGTTATGGTTGTTATGGAAGTTACAAGCACAAACGATCCTAAAACTGAAAATCATTCCACCTTTTCAACGGTCAATTTTGGACCTCCCCCCCTTGCGGTACAATTTTTTACGCAGAAATACGTTCTGAAGGGATTTCCATCGGACAGGATACCCTGTGTATTGAAAAACAAATCAAAATATTTATTATTAAATAATATATTTTACTAACCAAAATATTTTTTTTTTAATTTTCATTTACAATCGAAAACAAAATAAAAAGTAAATAAAAATTATTCTAGGTGTTTCTTCTTCTTTTTTTTTTATATATATAAAAAAAATCGTGTTTCGATATTTTCTTTTTGTCTTTTTGTAAATTAATTTTGCTTTGTTTTTTTTTATCGGATTTATATTGTAGTAGTCCAGATCAAAAAAGTATATCGATTCAATTAATAATAAGTAGGTTTTATTTCATCATAAACATTACTTATCAATTAATATATTTATTTATTTATTTTTTTTTTTTTTTTAGATTTGATTGAAGGATGCCTGAATATACTTTTCTTCTTGACGAAATTTACAATAAAGAGTACAAATACATATCTTCTTTTTTTTTACACGAATTATATAACAACGTTTTTAGTATTTAAAAACAATCACATTTTTACAAAATAGTTTTTTATTAGATTCAGACAAATAAAAATTGGCAATCACTAGGTTTTAATGGATTCATCAATATATTAATTTATAGAAATCCGCTATTTGTCTTAGTCCAGAAAAAACTATTTTTTTTTTCTCATTAAAGCATCCTACAATTTTTCTTTTACTTAAAGTAATTTCCTAACTATTTTTTTATTTCATTTTTTTTTCTTTTTTTTATTTTCTTTTATTTTTTCCAAAATAATAATAATAATAATTACAAGCTGATATTTCTTTTTTTTTCGTTTAATTTTAATTAGATTTATTATATTATTATTATTAATTTATATACATCATTATGTTTCTTATCAGGTTCTATCGTTTGTCAGTTCTTAGTTTTTGTTTTGTTTTGTTTGTTATAAGTGTTTTTTCATCTCTTTTTGAATATGGGTTAATGTCCCCGTAAATGATTGCTTTCTCAACATTATATTCGTGATAATTTTTTGTTGTTGTTGTATAGTTAGTAAAAGTACTTAGTTGTTTTTTTTTTTTTTAGTTTAACCTTAAATCAATTTTTTTTTTATTTCATAAGTCGCCTTTAATAATAATTTATTATAAATGTTCCCTAATCATACAATAAATACATGTTTCCTTTAGTAAAATGAAATTTTTTACATCTTTGTCTTATTAAATTTTTTGGTTTTTTTTTTTTAAATATAAATTTTCAAATATTAACAGTTTTTTTTACAAATTTTCTAAACACTCAAGATGTATTTATTGTTTTCATAGTTTTTAAATTTAATTTTTAATTTTTTTTTTTTTTTTTTTTTAACACAAAACAATTCACAATGTATTTTTATTTAGTGATAAAAATGATTCTTCAATTTTAAACTTTTATTATCGAGAAATTTAATCGTTCACTTATTCGTTTTAACTCAAAAATGTATTTAGGATAAATGATATTGCGTCAACGATGTGGTGTTGAATCATTTTAGTTGTAATGGCAATAGAAATAAACGTTAATTGTTATTAAAAATAAAATTAGTGCCAGCATAAATTTGGAATTGTTGCTATTTTTTTGTAAGAAATATTTTGGTCATTTTGATGAAACACCCACCACTCTTTTTTGATAAAAATAGCGACATACCACAGAGGTGTCCAAATGAAATGTTAAGTGAATGAAGTCACTTGTACTATTTTTGTTTTTTTTTTTTTTTTTTTTTTCAAAGACAAACAAATTTGAGTTGAGCATTCAATTTTTGTAACAGCCAGAGCGTAGATCCTCGTAATTTTTGTTGTACACTTTCAATGATATCATATTTGGACGTTGGATATTTTTCTTTTTGATTTGTATAAATGGCTCGATAGATTGAGATGCATGTAGTTGTTAGTATATAAATGAACGATAATTTTCCTTCAATGCGCGTACAAATTTTTAAAAATTGTTACACATTATGAAAATGTTTTGGCAATAATATTGACTATTTACAGATATTATAGAGTTTATAATAGTGTGCATGGCATTGCAAGCGGTGACCAAATCACATTGAATTCCGTTGCATCTTTCACTTTCATATATAGCTGGGCCATAGAATTTTAAAATCGCTCATTTACACATCTATATTCTAGTACAATCCACACAAAAAAAAAACCGCTAAAAACCAGTGACAGCAATCCAGAAAAAAAAACTATTTCGCTAAGAATAACGATAATAACCAGTGAAACTGGGGTGAGAACAGTTTTCGGAGCAGTATTTGATTGTTGGTTTTTGGCGGGTTTTTAGAGTTTATACCAGAATAGGACTGTTAATAATATGATTGATTTAACAAATTTTCATCTATTCTATTTTGAGCTCTATATCTATTACCTTAATTGGTACAGTTTTTTTTTCTTCTCCAAATTTATGTTAGTTTACTATAGAAAAATTGTTATTCAGGAATTTAGCATTTTTATTTTTAAATATTTTACTTTAAAAGAGAAAATGATAAATTACCAACTTTTGTTTAAAAAATTATTATAGTAAAATTTATTTCCGAAATTGAAGCTTCATAAAGTTTAAAAGTGTTGATATTTTTTTTTTTAATTTGTTGTTGTTATATTAATGGTTTGGATGGGTTTTAATGCTCATTGGTTTGTAATGATTGTAAAAAAGGTTAATAATTGAAATATTTAAACGTTCTTGTCCAAAAAAATTGCTCGTCGTTTTGCATAAAAAAATCAGTGCTGCCAGATACGAATAATTGACTAATAATGCTTCTATTAGTTCGCCTTTAAAGCAAACTGCATAGAAACAATTTATCTGCATCCTTTAAAATCTATTCTTTTCCGGGGTCCTTTTTCAAGGTAAATTGCAAATCTCTACAAATATAAAATATTTCCGTGCCATTTCATGGTTTAATAATTTCACCTATCCACGTATGATTAGTTCTAGTCCACTCAATTGTTAAATTTATTGCGTAACCCTCTTATCACGCCAGTGTATCTGTGTAACCCATTAACGCCGGCTGTCCCCATTTGAGGACGGGTACAGAAATTGTTATTTTTAATTTATTTTTAATTATAATAATAATAATAATAATTTAAAAATAACAATTTAGTACCTGTCCTCAAATGGGCCGGCGTTAATAGGAAGAAAATTTAATTTCATTTTTGGATTCCTCCAACACAAATTTTTTTCGCTTAAACAAAAATTGGCCGGTTGACTCAAATTATCAGAACATGACTGTCAATAGTATTGGAGCCGGGAAGCTCATTAATTTATTAAATTATCGCGCCATAGAGTTCTGGATGGATTTGCTAGTAATCCGAACCTCAAAAATTGGCAATCATAGGATGGAGAATTAAATTCGTTTCAATTGAAAAATTGATCTGACATATCTGAGAAAACTCTTTAACCCTTTTGATTCGGCTTTCGAATAGCAAAGGGATGTTTAAGCTTTTACTGGTACATATATGTATAAAATGTTTGAAATCCTAAGGAAAATTTGCGCTCCAACAACGTGCGTTGTGAAATATTTTTTTATAAATTACATCTTACAAACGAACGAACGAATCCTTGCATAAAACAATTTGCCGAAAGAAAAAAAGTGTTTGGTCTGTTGCGTTTACTGAGTCAATGACTTAGTTGTACGATATTAATGTATTTTAATAATTTTAAATAGGTAATTTTAAAAAAAAATACTAGAAATATTTAAAAGTAAAAAGAATAGTAAAAATAACTTATACTGTTTACTTACATTAAACTGTCTAAAAATTAGTAGAAAAAAGGTGAAAAAAAATATCAACAACTAATTATAATTATATGTAATGTAATAATTTATCAGTACGACATTAGTGGGGTGTTCTTAAAAAAATAAAAACATCCCCCGAAATACTCGAGCATACCACAACGTTTCCTATTAATTAATTAATAGTTATAAGCGAGCCCTGTATTTATCAAATAATATTGAAATTGTTTGTGTCATCGCAAACAATATGAAAAACTTATGAAGTAGGTAAATTATAATTTTTTATTACAAAATAAAAATAATTAAAAACAAAAGAAAGAAAAAAAAAAACATTTACAAAATATTCACAAAAGTTCAAATAGTTTTGTCTAAATTCTTCGGATCAGATGAAATATATTTGAATTTAGACCTATCATATTTCCGTTCACTTAGAAAATTTACACAATCACTCGAATGTGAAACAGTTGACTTTAAATTATTAATTTTCATTTTATTTTTATCGAAAAAATGTCTATTTGCCATTGACGCCATTGATGAATTGTTGCTGCTAGCTGAACGTATTATTTTATTTGAAAATGTTTCACAACTATTCCTGTTCATCATATCTTTATGCCATACGTATGCGGTATTTATCGAGGTGTTCGACGTACTGCACGGATTTTTCTGCGTTGCTGTGCGGCATGAGACGTTAATGTCGTATTTGGTTGGGGTCTAGAAAAATAATTTTGTTTTTTGTTTTTTGTCTCGTTCAAATTACCGTTACCCTAATTTATTATACACATAACAATATTATATATACACACACATATAATGATATTGTGCCATTCTAATCATAATGATTATGGTTTTTATGCAAAAATGAAAAATAAAAATATATAAATATATATTATATAATCACAAATACTAATTAAAAAAAAAAATAAATAAAAACAACACATTCAAATTAGTACTTACGAAAACGGATTGTTAGTTTCAGCCGCGAATTGGAAGGGCGCACTTGGAGACGCCTGAAAGTAAAGAGAAAATTTTGTTTGTTTGAATTGTTGTCGATGATCTTGTATTATTGTCTTTTGTCTTTTAATTAAATAAGATTTTTTTTTAAGAAATATATAGGAAATAATTTGTGCATCTAATTTTCTCTAATCATTTTCAACCAATCTGACTTTAACATTATGTCAAGTAAAATGTCTTTAGTTAGACATTCAAAGGAAAAGTGGTGATAAAACGGGCATCTTCACAAAATCTACACTTTCTTACTTAACATAACTTCACTTTCAACGTGACGTCACGTGTTATCTATACGTCACGTTCATCCACAGCACTTTTTTTACTTAACATAACTTTAGTCTCAAGGTGACGTCACGTCTTTTAACATTTTTTTTTTTTTTAGTAGACTTGAGATAAGGTCAGCCCTTCTTCTATTGAAAACACACACTTACTAAAACGAGAAAAGGTCTTTGACAATAAGAAGATAAAACGACGATCTTGATTATTCTTACAATTGCTTTAGTTAGGATTGATTAGTCAGTATTGCGAAAAGATGGCAACAAAATATATGTAAAGATAAGGAGAAGAGAAGTTGGAAAAATGAAAAAAAAAATTAAATTGGTAATAAAAATTGAAGAAAAAAGAAGGATGAAAATAAGTGAAATCGAACCACCTAACAGACCTCCAGCGTACATCAGAAAAATACAAAAAAAAGTTTTATCGTCCGGCGAAATCTGGTAATGATTTTTTTTTGAGATATAACACTCCAATCAATATTTTTATATGATTGGTTAAACCTTTAACATTTTATATATGTACTAATAATTGGTTAGACATTATCATAATACAACGCCTCCCCCACCCCGTATTTCATAAATATATTCGCCTCAAGTATACTATTGTTATAAAATTAAGAGAATTAAAGACAAAAATAATTATCAAATATTACTTGAAAAATATTTTCAAACGAGTTAAAACTAAAAATAAATTGAATCATGCTTATCGATGGTTAACGTAAATAAATTAAAAATACATGCGTAAATAAATAATTAAATTAATAAATAAGAAAAACGGTAGCTAACTTGTACGAAAAAGGTGTAACATAAAATATCCAAGATGGTGTTCGAAACGAAAATAATTTGTATTGCCTTGACCACTTCATTGCTATTATAGCCCAAGTTATGTATTACAATTGGTAAGTTGGCACAATTCATTTTAATGTCTTTTAAAATGGCACCCATCTCTTTATTTATTTCTTTCTTCAAGGATTCTTAATACTCTTTAGTATTGGTTTTTTGAAACTTTGTATTTATACATAATTTTAAATTGCCACCATTTTTTGACAAATAATTTTTTTTTAAAAGTTAACCCTTTAAGATTCATAAATATATTCATACATTGTATTAAAGATTAAGATTAAGAAAATCATAAAACAGCAAAAGAAAATTGTTTTGTCTTTTTTTAAAATAAATAATCTCTCCAAAGAATGTTCTCTACGAATAATAAAACCAATGCGAAAACACAATGTGATTATGGGGTGCGCACACACCCCAGGTGCCGTTTAACGTCTTTTTCGACTTTGACCTACTATCACTCCTAAACTACTGAACCGATTTTTATAATTTTTTTTAAGACGTAGAATGACATAACTTTAGCATATCTGGAAGAATTTAAGGATAGCTCTAACAAATGATTCGAAAAAAAGAACCTCTGGGGTGCGAAAACCACCCTCGTGCCGGTTTTAAGGTTAAGCTCTAATTAATTTTTGTTTTTGTTATTTTATAGATAAAAGATCTGAGACGGTGTCGTTCATTCAGACGTTATAAGTAAATTTAATATTTCAAGATCTTTTTTCAAGAGCATTTGAAATGTTTTTGGTTGCAATTTTTTATATTCTTTCTTATAATGGAACAATGTCAAAAATCTATCTAATATTTCACTAATCGGTCTAACTTAGTTAGGTATCATTTGAACATTTAACGAATAGATTAATGGTAAAGCTAACGACACCAACGATTTGTACTTACATATAAGTTTAAGACATCCGATAATATTAATGACCAACACAAAAAAATTAATAAAAATGTCACAACACAAAAAAATCGTCAATTTTTTTTCTCTCTATTTATGTACCTAGATGTTAATAAAATCCATTAAAAATTTATGGGAAAAAAAAAATTCTACATGCAAAATTGGGAACAACCAGAAAATACCATCAGAAGTATTTCTCTATAAATGTACACACCAAACAAAATTCAATCAACAAGAAAAATGCAAAATAACAAACAAAAAAAACAAAAAAAAAACATACAAACAGAAAAAAAAATTATTTACCTCAGTGGTACCACCACCAACACCAAAACTAAACACACCCGAACCTGGAGTTATACCAGATCCAAAAGTAAATGGTTGCGTTGTATTTGTCTAATAATAAAATTACCAAATCAATCAAACACGCTCTGTATATCAATATTCTAAGCACAAATAAATTTTCTGTTTTCTTTTTTTTTCTTTTTCTTCTTTTTTATTTAATGAAATTGAAACACTTACCTGTTGTTGTTGATTGCCGGTAAAATTAAATGTTGGCGGAGTATTTGCCGAAAATGAAAATGCTTTCTTAATTTCACCCGGATTGTTATTGGCACCAAATGTGTATGGTGGTGGTGCGCCCTTTAATAAATATGAAAAATTAAAAAAATGCAATTATGAAAAATAATCGTCACACCACAAGTCTTACCGATAAATTGGAACTGGACACTGTATTAAAACCAGTTGCATGTTTTTTTGTGGATGGTTCATCGCTATTCGGGGGTGGTGTATGTCTGTGTGGACTAAATTCTAATGATACTGCAGAAGCACCAGCAGCAGCAGTCGAAGCAGCTCCAAATATATTATCTAACGGAGATGCGCCAAATGTAGGAACATTATTTGCGGTATTACCAAAAACAGATGGTGCCGCACTGGCACTGACACCAAAAACTGACGTTCCACCGAATGTTGGTGTATTGTTGACGGCTGCGCCGCCAAAGGTATTTTGGATCGCACCAAATGACGGTGTTACAGATGCTGATGATGATGTTCCAAAACTACCAAATGATGGTAGGGCTGTTGATTGTTGTCCGAAATTTGGTGTCGGAGTTTGACCAAAACTGGGTACAGGTGTACCGGAAGGTTTCCCAAAAACAAATGGTGATGCAGTGGATGGTGGTACATTCGGTGTAACTTCGGTTGGTGGTATGGCCGCAAATACAGATGTATTTAAGGTGTTGCCAAATGTATTTGCGGTTGTGGGTGACGAAAAAAATGCAGCCGTTTGGGTAGGTTTTTCTACGGCCGGTGCTGGATTCGGTTGGGTTGCACTAAACGGAGATACTGCTAGCGATGATGTAGATGAAGTAGATGGTATTGTTGAACCAAATACAAATGTAGATGTTGCAGTTGAAGATGGAGTTGTTTGTGCAATCGGTTTACTGCTTGCGCCAAATGACAACGTTGAGCTTAATGAACTAGTTGCCAAAGTTGTGGACGCAACGAACGGTGTTGTTGACGCAGGTTTCGATTGGTTAAGATTAAAAGCAAAACCTCCTTTTCGCTCGTCGTCTGTTAATCCAAAAGCTGATGATGGAATTGATTTGATTGTTGATGGCACATTTTGAGAATTTGTAACTTTTATTTCCGATTTTGTTGTTAATGTGGTTGATGGAGCTCCAAAACTAAACATTGGAGAACTCACTGTAGCAACCTGATTATTTTCTGTACTTTTTACAGAAGAACCGAATGCAATGCCTCCCACAGTCTTCGAACCATCTTTATCTTCTTTTGGTTTGGGTGAGATTGTGCCAAACGAAAATGTACCAACTGTTGCGTTTAAAGATGATGATGTTGGTTTATGACTTACTAACGCTGAATCGGTAGCATCCTTCGGTTTATCATCTGTCGGTTTGAGACCAAACGAAAATGTTGGCACTGCACTGGATGTTGTATTTGTCACATTTTCCGTTGGCTTTCCAAATACGAACGATGATTTGCTATTTGATTCTGGTGCGGCAACCGTCGTTTTGACACCAAATGAAAACTTCGCATCCGAACTAACCGAAGTGGAGATCACGGCAGGTAAAGAAATGTTAGTTTTAGCAGAAGTCACTGTTAATGGCACGCCAAAGTTAAACTTTGGCGTTGCTAGTGTACTTTCAAAGGAAAATGACGGTGCAACAACATCAACCGAACCTGGTTTAGCTTGCTCACAGCAAATACATTTATTTCGATTCGATTCATTTCTTGTCATACATGTGCTGCATTCCCATTTGGCATTTTGTTTGGCGACAATATTTTTAAATCCCGAATCGACAGATGTCGCAGTTTTCGGAAAAGCAGCAGTGTGTGCTACAGGCATAGCAACAACACTGTTACTACCTGGTTTAGCCGATTGACAAGCATCACACTTTGTTTTGTTATTTTGGTTTCTTATCAAACAACTGTCACACTCCCATGTATCAGAACTGGCTTTAAATTGGCTACCAAAAGGCTTCATAATGTTCGGTATTACCGCTGCGGACTCGTTTGGTTTGTCTACGGCTTTTAGCGGTTCGCTGAATTTAAAATTGTTGATTGGTTCAACATTTTTGGCAATGGATGGATTTACCACCTCAATCGGTACAGAGAATAAAAATTGATCGGATGATGATGATGATGTCGAACGCAAATTATCCGAATGTCCGACAACTTTAGTGATTTTCTCGTTTTTCTCAATTTTCTTTTTAGCCACAGTCTTCGATGAACCACTACTTTTTGTTATAGTCGGCGCAGCTATAGAAACCGAACTTTTCGTAGTTGGCAATGCAATATCAATAACTGGCAAAGATTTCATAGCAGGAAATTGGATATTTGGCAAATTAACTGTTTCGATGATGTTGTCTGTGTCGACTTTTTTATTATTGGTTCGAGTATTTGTTATTTTCGAGCGAATTTTATTCACTCGTTTTTTGTCAGTTTTCTCTGGAATTGTCTCGTCCGGCAATTTGTATTCCTTTTCGTTGTTCAGAATACTATTCGATCCGGTGGCTAGTTCTCTAACCTTTTCAGTATTATTTTGAAGTTTCTTTTTCATTTGTAATAGTTGCGACATGGTTGGAACTTGAAGTTCATTTGCAAATGCAGCCTTTCTAATTGGTTCCGACGGGCGAGAATATGGTGTTCGTGGTGATGACATTCGTATGCTTCGATTCGATGCGATATCACTATCATCGAAACGTTTTCGATGTGCCACTAAAGCCGGAACATTTAACGTATTCGAGTTGGCCATTTTTTTCACTTCAGCCAATGGTGTTGTGGATTGATTGATTAAATCCAAAATACGTTTGGCCGTATTGGATAGAGCCGACATTGCGATATCGGGAGATGCAAGTGAATTAGTCGATGAACATAGTGTTGATAAGCTAGAGGCTGGTCGTATTTGAGTGGGAACACGTAATGTCCGTTGTGTTGAACTAGCTCTGCGTGAGTACGCTGATGCACCGCCATACATTGTTCGGCCACTGTAAAATGGCGAATTTGTATTCAATAGCCGACTGTCACTTAAGGCCGATGTACTGCCATATAGAGATGCATTGAATGATTGCCGTCTATTTAAACTGTTCAAAGATGTTGTTGAATTGTTCAATGAACTCGACATATTCTTATCGGAAAATAACGATTTATGTGTTTGCAAATGACTTGCAAAATTCAGGCCACCGCTTTTTTCCGTACGAAGACGTTTACTACCGTTCCCAAATAATCCACTCAATCGGTGCTGTGGTGCAACATCATCACCATGTACCGAACTGGTATTTAATCGACCGGCACTACTCTGTGGTCGATTTGTTAACTGTGTCTTTGCTCTTGTACAATTTATTTTATTTGAGCTTTCACCACTCTCCGAACCGGACTCATTGCCAATTCCATTTAATGTATCATGTTCTATATCATCATTGTTATTCTCTTCCTCAATTATAGTATTCGATGAATAGTGATCACGCACTTCCGATGGTACAGGCGTCGTTGGAGCAATTCGTATACTTTGTCGAGCATATGGTAAACCATACCGATTGGTGCTACTCATTGGTGCTATATTTAAGCGTTTCCTATCAGAAATTTCATATAATTCCTGTTCGCTACTGCTCAGCCTTTTATTGTTGTTCCGAACACCTTGAGTGTCACGTGTATCGTCGGCCGCATTCAAGGTGTTAACAAATTCGACTTCATCTTCATCTAATTCTTCATCGGTAGTATCGTCTAATGTATTTTGTTTTTTCTCAAAATCTTCAGCTGCTGCAGGGTCCATTGCTCTGTTAACTGAATTATCTAATATTGCAGTGTGACCAGAAAAATTATAAGGCGATGCGATATTTGTTATTCCTAGAATTTTTCGACGATTTGTGACTGTCGACGTTGGTGTTGAAGATGTAAATTTTCTGGTGATCTGTTGACTGTAGTCACTTGATGTTGTTGCTTGTGATTCGGTCTAGAATTGATATAATAAATTAGACTTGGAAATCCTTAAAGCTGTCGATCAAATTGGATATAAGAAAATAGTAAAATTCATCATTGTTGATGTAAAGGTGCCTCCGATGAAGAAGAGATCATAAACCATTAAAAGTCTAAAAAATGTTTGGCGAGGATCACAATTCGTGATTTCAGATTTTCATGATTGCCATTATAATTTATTATTTTCACGGTCTTAAAAGCATCTTGTTTTCAAGTATTGTTGCCCTTTCAAAATTCCTGTACACTTTTGGTGAAAACGATATTAACAAAATACAAAATATAGAAAAGTAAAATTCATTTTTCTTTTAATATCAACAAATGTTTTAATATTTTTCCTGAAGAAAAAGTTGCCACAGAACAACTCACCTGATTTAATAATGATTTGCATCGCTTGGTTGGTGGTGTAACCGATAAAACTGGATACTCCTCTTCGTCTGTTTTGATTCTCTTTAAATTACCATTCCGATCTGATGGTGAAAACCACTTTGATATTGAACTTGGGATTATACTGGACACACGTGACCGTGCTTTATAAATGATGGACTGAAAAAGAAAACAAAAAATTATATTATTGATAATCAAATTTGTAACCCCGGCAATAATACTAAATTTATGTAACTTGTGTTGCTTTCAGTTTTAACAGTCATCCATATCCAAAATCAGTCTTAAATTTTTGTACCACCTCTAGAGTACAAGAGATACGCTTTAAAAAGCATAAATAACAAATCAGCAACACAATTTTCAACATATAAAAAAGATGAGGCCCTACTATACAGACTATTTGGGAACAATCAATAAAACAAAAACTACGAACATGATCCAACAGATGCTATGTACTACTTCATGCCAAAAATATAGGAAAAGATAAGATAAGCACGTCAAACACTTTTGAAGAAGTCAAGTAGTAGTAATATTATGACCAAAAGGTTCTGTACTTAGAAGTATGTGACGAAAATATGGAGACTATTCCCATAAAATCGCAATCGAGTGATTGATCTTCTGTGCAAGTATATACCACAGAGTTGTCGTGTGAATTCACTTGAATTAACAAAGAGAAGATAGTTAGGGAGAGAGGTACTATTAATTTATTGTTTGGCAAAATAGTAAACTAGTAGTCCAAAAGTAACTAGCGGAAACTTCTAATACGAAAAAATGTATTCTGTTTACAAAGCAGACGCTTATATGAATGCTTATATGTTGGCGTCTTCGTCAGAAGTTGGCGTCATACTAAAAGCACAAATATCTCACTGTAATTTAATGAATGATCAAATACAGGTAAATTCTGTTAACTATAAAGAACTGAATATTTGATCACAGTAAATCTCTATAAAACTAGCTCAGCCCGGACAAAATTGAAGGCAAATTATAAACGCCATCTCTGTCGCATTCGTTAAATTATGACCATCTAAAGAAGAATTAATCTAAAAATATTACAATAATTGTTCCGAATATAATTTTTTTTTTAAAAGGCGACATTGGGTAATAGGTATTTCTATAATTAAAATTAAAGATAAAATAATTACGCATCACAGACTACAAGTTGAACAATTCCCATACATTTGTATTGATTTTAAAAGAGCATTAGCCAGAAAAGTAAGAAAATTCAAGAAAACACTCATAAATGCCACAATGGGGGGCATATTTAAATGTCGTTAAAAATGTTGATAAAAACAAAACTTTGAACAATCTCTCCAATTACCATCTTCAATGCGGTAAATTTTGAAATGCCGGAAAAATTTAGAAAAATCAATTTTTTTCTTAAAATAAATTATCATTGGCATATTTATGGTATAAGAAAATAATATGTTTGGATTTAAATCTTTAATCAAACTGTAGCCAATAAAAAAAAACTACCGCGTGCTTGGCGCTGCTGCTGATCTAATCTCAGACCTTGTGTGTCAAATATTTCCGAGAAAGCATTTTCGTAGCCAAACTCAGTTCACAGACAAAATTAAATTTGCCTAAAACTCTGCTTAAATATTTCAAATTAATTAAATACTATTAAATAATGTGAAAATACTTAAAATGAACACCAAAATTAACATATTAGGTGAAATGGTGAAAAAACCAAAGCGACACAATCGACGGCGATGGCAAAAAAAAAAAAAAAAATTTGTACCAAAAATGCACTCACACTGTTGGAATCTTTTTCTGGCGTTCTTGAGGTACTCGCTGTGTCGGACATTGTACGTTAAACACAATAAAATTTATCGAACATTAATTAATAGAGCATTTAAAATGCTTTTAATAGGAATTAAATAACATTTTCGCGAATTTTAATTTGCACGTCAAAACGCTATTACACACAATTTCTAGAAATGGCGGATTTTTAAAATCATTTAGCACAGGCAAGATGGCTGACTGTAGTATTGCCACAAGATACTTTTATGATTCCATCAAAGACGTACGCCTTGTTCTAAAATTTGTTTTTTAATTGTAATTTCGATACGATATTCGATATTGTGAAAATTATGGTTAAATTTAACAGCCACTCTATAAAATCTATGGTTCGACTAGATGTCTATCTATAAAATCTAGTGGTGCGACAACCTGATTCTTGAAAAGTTAGTATTTTTTTCCGATAAACGATGACTCTTATGTGGTTTGAAACAAACGTTTTCCTGAAATGAAACCTCTGTTCGTCCAAGATCATTCCTTTTGGAATTAAGACTACGTCTTTTCACCATAAAATCATATCGGAGTTCCAGTTTTTTTAAAAAATGCAGCGCTGTAATAGTCCAAAACAAATAACTCTGCACTATAAAAGATTTTATAGAGTGGCCGCTAGAACATATTAAAAATTAAAGAACCGATTTTTATAGTTAATTGCTTTTCAAACCGTTTTTTTTCGGCTCGGGTCACGTGACAGCCGAGTTGCAAATGACATTTTTAAAATGTCATAAAAAATTTTCTTCACTCTCATCAACTTCGTTCGTTCGTTCAGTCTGACTGATTCCATGTGTTTAAAATAGTTTTTTTTCATGTTTTTTTCATTAGTTTTACCGAAATCGAAAGCATTTAGAAATAACACAAATCAGTGTTAAAACGGTGCAATTCATTCAATACAATAAAATACAAAATTAACAATGGGAAATGTGTTAGCAACATCAAAACCAATAGCTGGTGGTCCGCTACCTCCAATTGGATTAGCCGAACCGACAAAAGGTTACGAAATTCCGCCCGATAAAAATGAACTGACCACCACCGCCGATGAAAAACTGGAAAATCCCGGCACAGTCGAGGATTTACATAAGAAGTGTAAAGATGTGATGCCGACAAATTTCGAAGGAGCCAAACTAATGATACAGAAAGGCTTAAGTAATCATTTTCATGTATCCCATACGATAAGTTTGTGTGCGGCTGGACAAAGTGGTTATCGATTTGGTGCAACGTACGTGGGTACAAGACAATTGTCACCGAGCGAAGCATATCCACTTCTACTTGGCGACATTGATCCGGCCGGAAATCTAAATGCCAATGTTATACATCAGGTTGCATCAAATATTCGTTGTAAATTTGCATCACAAATACAAAATAGTAAATTTACGGCTGCCCAATTAACGGCCGATCTAAAAGGTGATGATTATACGGCATCTCTAACGCTAGGCAATATAAATGTTCTAAATACATCGGGCGTTCTGGTCGGACACTATTTACAATCGGTTACCAAGCGATTAGCGCTCGGCGGTGAATTAGCTTATCAATATGGACAAAATGTACCTGGTGGCGAGATAGCGATAATGTCAGCGGCAGCACGATATGTTAATGGATTGGCAACATGGTCCGGTACATTGGGGTTGGCTGGAGTGCATGTGTGCTACTATCGGAAAGCCAGCGAACAATTACAAATAGGTGTGGAACTTGAAACGAATTTACGGGTACAGGAGGCAATTGGTACAATTGGCTATCAAGTTGATCTGCCAAAGGCGGATATTGTGTTTCGCGGTATGGTCGATACAAATTGGAATGTGGGGGCCGTTATGGAAAAGAAACTGCCACCGCTGCCATTTACATTTGCACTCAGTGGAATATTGAACCATCAGAAAAATCAATTTAAACTTGGGGTTGGCATGATCATTGGATAAGAATTGATCGGATGCTGAGAGATTTTTGTAAATTAACACTAGCAGAGCAGACATTTAATTTGACTTATTAAAGAGAATGTGTAAACAAAAGAAAAAAAAACTGTCTTTTTATGTTAATAGGAGATAAATTGGTGTGCACCACCAATAGTCAGTAAAGTGCTGCTGTAGGTGGCTTAAACTTGTTATAAACTGCTGTTAAATATTATTTGAGGAAAAATAAAAAACGTGAAATGTGTCAACATTTTTTATTTTTCAATCAACATTTCCCCACCATTAGATCTACTTCGGAATTCTCACGTTCAATTGATTGCTGTAATTAGCTATTCATTAGATTTATAATAGCCTCCATGTGCTCACCCCCCCCCCCATTTTCATGAAGAAATACAATTTTTAATGGAATCCGAATGATTCTTATAAGAATAGACCGCGATCAAATTTTGTTATCATGAAATCGTGTCAACCATCACCTGCCCTACAGGAGAACATAAATAAAAATCAATATTTTATGTAGGGAAGTGTCGGAAATACTGTAGCTACACCAAAAATGTGCAATTTATTAAAAATATTTAACAATTAAAAATATTTATCTTCAGCTTCTGACACATACAATTCTGTTACTTGATAATCATCATAGTCCAAATAATCATACTCATATTGTTCCTCTTCGTCGTTCACCACTTCCAATTCTTCTTGATCCATCTCTATATATTCTTCCTGTTCCATTTCTATTTTGTATTCCTGTAATTCATCTGGTTCCAGTGTTGGTTCCTCTTCTGTGTCCTCTTCAATTATATTTTCGATATATGCCTCGGGAATTTCTATAGGAACATACTGACGGATATCTTCACTTCTAATAAAGATTTCATGTTGATTTCGTAAATGTCTTTGAAATCTAAAATTAAATGATTAGCAAATCCGTATTTTGATTAAATAACTCAAGGAATATTTCCAATATTGTATTAATTGCCACATTTTACAGAATATCCAAATATTTTTTTTATAAATTTAACCGCAAACATCCCGACAGCCATTTTCAAAGTCATTTCCATTTAAATTTAAAACGTGGATAATGGGGCCTAACTCAATCATTTTTTTTTTCAATAGTTTTTACAAATGAATTTTGAATAATCAAAATCTTTTTTTTAAATTGGAAATATTTGGAAATATAATATAATAAATAAACCCTTTAAAGGCACCGTTTAGACATTAAAGGGTTAACATTTTCAAAAATTAAAAATTTACGAAAGACGTAAGTTTTTTTTAAAAATAGTATCAATAATTCTCAGAATCTGCCACTGCCATCCAATAAGGTAAGCTAAGATAGGATAGAATATAACCACCTTCTTTGGACTGAAAAGCAAAAAACTGCCCCACTCAAAATTCTTCTATTTACTCCATCTACACCAAAGAATAGGAAATTTACAATTCATAACACATTCACCCCCTCTAATTCTTGCAATTTTCACATTATAGCTCGAAACACAATCATCCATATTTATCGCTACTGTAAAAAACAATAATTTCCAATGGGCAGGGGAAAACCCTGTTAAATGCTTACAAAAATTTCGCATGAAAAGTTGCCGAACACAAAAGGCACGAAAATGGATGACCAACATGTTCGTACATATGTTTTCGTAATGTATCTTTTCGTTTAAATTTGTCGCCACACACTTCACAATATTTGGTCGCTTCGTACGTGTGCCGAATGCTATGGACGGTCAAATCACCTTTTTGATAGAATGTCGCCGAACATTTGGTACAGTGAAATGGTTTTTCACCTTAAAATATAAAAAACAATATTGAACCGAATTTGTGTATTAAGTGGGGTGGGTAAGTCTGGTGAAATTGATTCATTTTTTAAGACAGTTTTTTCATAGTACACCCATCTCTCGATTTGCACGGTAGATATGTTCCATGAGAAATCGAAATCGTGTAAAACGAGACACCACATGCAATAATTGCATTCAATATGCAAATCGAGGGTTAGGGTATAAATTCCTTTTGTGAATTCTAATATTTTTATACTTAATAGTTTAGGGGTCTTAAACTAATAGAAAATATTTTTGGATTTTTTTCTTTTTTGATGATTCATTTCCTTGGTAGGGCCGGCTGAACAGAGCCCTGCTTACATCTGGTTGACTGTGGAGCATCTAATAGCAAATATTCGAGTTGCCGGTATTAGGATTTTATATCCACAATGAAAAAAAAAATATGGCGATGTTTTGAAATTTTTCAAAAAAAAATTTCACCAGACTATACCCCTTTAGAGAATTTTTAATGAAACAACCTGTATGTTTTCGTCTCGTATGAATGACCAAGTCTCCCCGTGCAGCATAACGTTGACCACAGATTGTACACAAATATGGTTTACCAGTGTGCAATCGCATGTGCACATTTAACGAACCCATTTGTGTAAAACTGTTGCCACATACTTTGCACAAATATCGTTTTTGTCCAGAATGGATCACCATGTGTTGTTCAATTACGGCTTTTCTGACAAAATGTTTTGCTAGAAATGGTATTTGATTTCAATTAGAAATGGATCATGAAACAAAAAATGGATTTTTGGTGTCTCATATATTATCTTACTCGCCACTCCACTTGAAATTGTTGCTATTGCTAAAGATTTAATAGTTTAATCATTTGAGATAAACGCCCTATACAATTCTAGTACTCCTTTAGTATTTAAAAAGTTATTTTTCTTGCCTAACACCCAAAGTATCTTAGCGTAACGCTCTACCGGAGCCTGACATACAAAAACATCTCACTAACGTTACAGGGAAACTAAAAACTAGGAACAACATAATACAAAAGCTTGCTGTTACCACCACATTGGATTCGTCTGCCAATACATTGTGTGCTGCAGCAATTGACTTGGTTTATGCAGCACCTGTATGGAGTCAATAGCACTGGTCAGGAAAATCGAGTTTTGAAGCAACATTGCATCAGCTAGTTTGAGACGACAAAATGCCCTACTGTAGAAACACAAGAAACTTTCCTATCCACATCGATATAAACAACAGTACAAATACAAAGACTTAAGTCCAAAAGACCATCAGTTAATGCCCGATGTCATGGAAAGACAAGTGGGAAGTCACACACCCTACTTAACCAATCATTAGAAAGGGATCCAACTTCAACAGTTTCAGGCTTCAATCAAACAAGGAAAAACTGGAGAAAACTAAATTGAATACGAACAAATCATGGATGACGCATGGATTCCTTAACCTTAGAATCGTGTTTGGGGAACCCAGAATGATTGTAAAAACCGGTTAAATAAGTGGGGTATTCAGAATGCGATTGTGATGCGGCTAGCCAGACATATTGTAACCGAATGTCCAACAAATAGAAGTTCTTAGCAATTCAGTTGTTAGTTGGAATTGTTCGTCCATCTTTACCCGTATCACTGAACATTTTGCTTCTTCCCCTCTTTTAATCATTCACTTTTCTAATTGATTAGAAAAGGTCAGAATCTTAGCAAATTTCAGTTATCCTAGACTTAATTGGTCTAAGTCAATTGTAAGATGACATTTTGTCTTAATATTTAAGAATAAACATAATTTTTGTCCCTGTTCGTTGATTAATTAGTATCAATTCTTTTCGAAGTTAATTTTTTTTTACTTTTGTTAAAATATATAAAGCTTAGATACTACTTAGTGTAGTAGATTTTGGTGACCCTACTATAATTTGTTTATATATTTGTTGGACTATTGTCTTACGGTTGTATTGTCCACCAAAACTAGATTTTAGACAACAGTTATTCTGTAATTAAAGTATTACATTGCATTTGATTTTTTGATATGAATTTAGAGCAAATTGTGACGTCGTCTCGGTCAATTATTATATTTACTTTTATTGAATATATTGTATTTTTAGAAGTAGATTTACTTTTTTTTATTTAAATAAGAAATATCGAAGCCTACATTAGGTACATTTATACTTAAGAGAAAGAGAATTTCCTACAAAATGTTCATTTGCCAGAAGGAACAACATCCATTAATGAACCTATTCTTTATAATCAATCACGCACGTTAAACTCTTCATCAGTTTCTTTGAATGCTTAACAAAATGATCGGTCAAATGAGATTTTTGATAGTAATTGGCCGGACATATTGTGCACTGATATGGTCGATCGCCTTAAAATACAAATTATTTGATCACATAAGCATACAAATTTCCACTGTACTTTACGAAACAAACCTGTATGTCTTCGCATATGACAATTTAGTACACCACGTGCACTATACGATTTACCACAGATTGTACATAAAAATGGCCGACCTGTGTGCGTCCTAAGGTGAACAATTAATGAGCCATTTTGTGTAAAACCTTTGCCACATTCGGTGCACAAATATGGTTTTGCACCGGAATGAATGACCATATGTTGTTCAGCCGATCTTTTGGCGGCGAAAGTTTTTGCTAAAAATTATAGTGTCTTGGTTCAATTCGTTAGGTTAATGGTCAATTTTGGCCACAATGATGTTTTTGGTGTCAAATATTCTTGCATCGAACACATTATTAATAAAACAGTTGAGTTATAAATGATTGAAAAATGTACTAGAACTAGTTAACGATGTATTGATAGTGCCCTTTACACTCACAATCTTTTCTGCGTGATTTCTCTTTCGCACGGTAAAGAGTGTGTGTGTAAAAGGAAAAGTACAAAAAAAGGAAAGCGTTTGTCACGCACGCAAACATCTGCGAGTCGAGTTGGCTTTATACGAACAATCTTTACCTAAGGAAAGCGTTTGTTTAGTCACGCACGCAAACACCTGCGAGTCAGAGTTCAGTCAGAGTCAGTCAAGCCAAAGATCAGGAAGTGTGGGGGAAAGGTAGGGACGAGGTAGTTTAGTATGGAAGTCGTGTTAGCTTTACTTATGCCTAATCTATACCATATATTATTCATGGCAAATAAGAAATCTTTCTGTTTCTGTTCTTCTACAATTCTATTTTTGGCCATAATCGCCAACAGTGGCACGAACATGAGGGGAAATAGAATTGAGAAAGTTGGTTTAAAGCGCTACACGACAGGGTGATTTCAGTACTTTTCTATAATATACAATAATTATATATGAAAGTAGCCAGTTGAGAGTGTTTTTGTTCCGCCCTGTAGAAATTTTTTTAACATTTCTGTTTATTTTCTCTCCGCAATATAAAATGTAACGAATCTTTTACTATTCAATAAAAGAGAACTAAAATTATTGAACTCTCATTAAATTCTCCCTCTTGAATAATGTAGCGTGGTTATAGCATGATTTTGCCATAATTGATTAATATAGTGTAGATTAGGCATTAGCAGCATTTTTTTAAAATCTATCCACCTCCAAAATAAATTAAATTAATTTGTGGTTATTTTGTGTTACATCTCCTGAACGGTTAATCGCTTTTTTCTGGTCCATCCATATTTAGTATTGTAGCAATACAAAACTTGTCTCTTTAATATCATTCTTGTTTTTCCATTTTTTATTTAAATTTTCTTAATCCAAATATTTACTATAATTCTATCATTTGCTCTAAAATATTCTAAAATATAAGAATGTACTTTTAAAAAATGACCATTTGCCAGTGGGTGCACCGCACAGTATCGGAACGGTATCCTTTTTGTCCATTTTAATTCGGCTGGGTTGTGTTTTTAATCACACATGTTAAACTCTTCATCAATTTCATTGAATGCTTAACTAAATGAGCGGTCAAGTGAGATTTTTCATAGTAATTAGCCGGACATATTGTGCACTGATATGGTCGTTCGCCTTAAAATACAAATTATTTGATCATCACATAGAAAGAAGTAAAGAATTTCCACATATTTTAACAAACAAACCTGTGTGTCTTCGCATATGACAATTTAGTACACCACGTGCACTAAAGGACTTACCACAGATTGTACATAAAAATGGTCGACCTGTGTGTGTCCTTAGGTGCACAAGTAATGTTCCACTTTGCGTGAAACGTTTGCCACATTCGGTGCACAAATATGGTTTAGCACCGGAATGAATGACCATATGTTGTTTAACGTTTGTTCTCGTGACGAAAGATTTTGCTAAAAATTATAGTTGATATTCAATTCGTTAGGTTAATAGTCAGGTTTGGGCAACAATCAATTTTTTGGTGTCAAATATTCTTGCATCGAACCAATATTAATAAACCAGAAAGCATTATAAGTTAGAAATCTTTGAAAAATGTCAGTAATGTCAGTATCTATCTAATCTAATAGTTCATAAATCTTTTTTATCATCATATCTTTTGTCGTTCAGCGTAGGCAGAACATTTTAGTTGTTAATTTGTAAAAAATCCAATTTTTTTTATTTGATTAGTATTGCAGCTAGCAACACAAGACGTTGTATATCTTCAAATTTATTTCTTAACCGAAAGCTTATCAGCCATTCTGGATTTTGCATTTTTTAATATAATTTAATATATTTTCTAATTAAATTTTCTTTATCCACATTTTTTACTAGAATTCTATCTATAAATTCTATACTTTAAAAAAAAAGTTCATTTTGTTCAGTTTGTGCACAGCATTCAAAACTATTCTCATTGCTCATCTACTGATACGTCTACTTTAGTTTTTCTCAATCACGCATGTTAAACTCTTCATTAATTTCATTGAATGCTTAACTAAATGAGTGGTCAACGCAGATTTTTCATAGTAATTGGCCGGACATATTGTGCACTGATATGGTCGCTCGCCTTAAAATACAAATTTGTTGATCACACAAGATAGAATTTCCACTTTACTATACGAAACAAACCTGTATGCCTTCGCATATGACAAGTTAGCACACCACGTGCACTAAAGGATTTACCACAGACTGTACATAAAAATGGTCGCCCTGTGTGTGTCCTTAGGTGCACAATTAACGTACCATTTTGGGTGAAACGTTTACCACATTCGGTGCACAAATATGGCTTAGCACCGGTATGAATGACCATATGTTGTTTAATGTTCGTTTTGCATGCGAAAGATTTTGCTAAAAATGATATGTAGTTTGTTCAATTCGTTAGGTTTTTTTTTTTTTTGGTGTCAAATATTCTTGCATCGAAAACCGTAAGAAAATGATAATTGGCACAGCCATTTCTGTTTATTTGTTCTATCCTTGAGTTGTTAATCTTTGAAAAATTGTACGTATCTATGTATTATTCTATCTATTTATTAATTAAGTAGATAATAATGATCGCTACCAAAATATATTAAACAGTGGTAGCATAATAAAAGGGTAGACCCCAATTAAAAAGAATAATTCCAAAAGTAAATTTTCTGGACAAAAATCTGTAACTTTCTGATGAGATATTTTTAAAAATTTTGTTTTGTTTTGTAAAGATAAAATAAATTCATTTATGAAATATTTTTAATTACTTATTCTTGAGGATCTCTTGGTTTGGATCACCTAACACAACTTTGCCATCTAACAAATTTGTCATTTGAACAAATCTGCTACTCAAACTTGTTAACATTTCGTATCGTCGTTTACCACTATTAAAAACGCTATTGAACTGAAAATATCTCTTCTTGAAAAATTAAATTAAAATTCATATATTAAAATTTGAATTACAATTTATATTTCTAATATTTACTTACATTTTGTCACTATAAAAATTATCACTTGACACAACAACAAAAAAGGCGCATATCAACAAATTTGTCAATATGACAGCAACTCAATAGTTACCGACAAATCAACAAATTTGTTAGAAAAGTAAAGTGGTTAGAAAACAAATTTGTGATAGACAATACGAATTCGACAATTTTGTTGAAGAAAATTGCAGATTGGTGATACGTGATAGATGTACTGTGTTTATTAATTTATTTTTTTAGACTTTTCCATAATTCTTGTTTTTCCATTTTTTCTTAACCCAAATTTTGACTATAATTCTACCATTTTGTCTTTATTATTGAGGTATACTGTATAATGCGGTTCTTTTAAAAAATAATCATTTGTCAGTGTGTGCTCAGCATCCGAACAATCCTTATAAAATATTTTTGACTTTTTGCCAATTTTAATTCGGTTGGGTTCTGTTTTTAATCACACATGTTAAACTCTTCATCAATTTCTTTGAATGCGTAACTAAATGAGCGGTCAAATGAGTTTTTTCATAGTAATTAGCCGGACATATTGTGCACTGATATGGTCGTTCGCCTTAAAATACAAATTATTTGATCATCACATAGAAAGAAGTAAAGAATTTCCACATATTTTAACAAACAAACCTGTGTGTCTTCGCATATGACAATTTAGTACACCACGTGCACTAAAGGACTTACCACAGATTGTACATAAAAATGGTCGACCTGTGTGTGTCCTTCGGTGCACAAGTAATGTTGCACTTTGGGTGAAACGTTTACCACATTCGGTGCACAAATATGGTTTAGCACCGCTATGAGTGACCATATGTTGTATAACAACCGTTTTGGAGACGAAAGATTTTGCTAAAAATTATAGTTGATATTCAATTTGTTAGGTTAATAGTCAGGTTTAGGCAACAATCAATTTTTTGGTGTCAAATATTCTTGCATCGAACAAATATTAATAAACCAGAAAGCATTATTAAGTTAGAAATCTTTGAAAAATGTCAGTATCTAATTAAATAGTTCATAAATCTGTTTTATCATCGTGCCTTTTGTCGTTCCGCGTAGGCTCTGCATTACCAATCAATTTAGCGTAAGTGACAATTCATTTCGGCACAGTTCACAGTTAAATTGTTTAAGGTTGAACCGAACCATCTGCTCCTCGATTAATCGGCCCGGCAAATAACCCAAAATGATTTCGATTAAAATACACGTTTCATGTAAACTTCCAGAAAATTTTGGTGAAGACAGGCATTCGTACTTGGTCCAGAGTCAAAACCACTGATCTACCAATATGGTTAATCTAGTAGTTAATTGAATAGAGTAAGTTAAGTAATATTTAATTAAAATATTTTAAAAACTAGTACGACGTATCGTCACTGCTCATTAATTTTTTGTTTTCCTCTGATTATTTTTCTACAAATTTAGAATGTCGAAATTTCCTTCAAAATAATTACTGTTGTGTTGCATCTCTAGTGTCCCTCAGAACATTTTAGTTGTTAATTTGTAAAAAATCCAATTTTCTAATTATTCAGTATTTTGTATCTTCAAATATATTTCTTAGCAGAAGGCTTAACAGCCATTCTGGTTTTTCCATTTTTTATTATAATTTAATATATTTTTTAATTTAATTTTCTTAATCCAAATTTTTTAATAAAATTCTATCGTAATTTTGTGTTCTAAATATTGAGGTGTCCAATACGAGTACACTTTAAAAAAAAATAGTTCATTTTGGAATTTGTGCACAGCATTCAAAACTGTCCTCGCAGCTCATAATATATTTTCGTCCATTTTAGTTTTTCTTAATCACACAATTAACACTTTTCATCAATTTCATTGTATGCTTCACAAAGTGATCGGTTAAATGAGATTTTTGATAGTATTTCGCCGGACATATTGAACACTGATATGGTTTGTCACCTTGAAATACAAAATTTTTCGATCATCAACATAGAAAAGTAAAGAATTTCCACTGTTAGTAATTTCAAACAAACCTGTATGTCTTCGCATATGACACTTTAATTCACCACGGGTCGTATATCGTCTACCGCATATTGTACATAAATGTGCTTTGCCCGTGTGCAATCGTATGTGAATGTTTAATGTACCAGTTTGTGTAAAACTTTTACCACATATATTACATAAACATGGTTTTTCACCTGTATGCGTTCGCATATGTTTTCCAACATCGCTTTTGCTAGTGAAGAGTCTTGCTAAAATATTACACATATTGTATTGTTCATTTATCGTATAGGAAACGTTAAATAAACATGGATTTTGGTGTCCATTTTCATTTCTTTTTTGCATTTCCGTCCTAAAATGATATGCAACATATATATGGACACGTTCTCAAATACGAAAAAGTTTTGTTTTTTTTTTTTTCTTAGAATGCTTAAAGACATACGTAATAGGATAATTGGCAGCATGTTGCATAAAATTTTCATAAATAAAAATTTTAGTCGCATGCTCAAAAATTGACCATGTAAAAAAATACGTTTTGCACAGGGCATCGCAACACATTTAACCGGCCCTGGACTGGTACCTTTCACCCGAATCTTAATCAATAAAAATAACTGATTTTAATTCGTTAATTGTCTGTTAATTTCAATATGAGTTTTCCAGTACTTATGAGTTACTTTTAAAACATTTTACATACTCGTACTCGAAAACAAAAATGAGTAATAATAACATGAGTCAAAGTATTTGAAATACATAAAAAAAAATACTCGTACTCAAAATTGTAATGAGTGCAGGTTTTTTTTTTATCTTCAAAATGTTTGATTGTTACACTTTTAAGTAAGTAAATTGGTTAAGTCCCTAGAAATTTGACTTGATTTTGTGTGTATGTTATTTATGATCAATTACGACTAATGCTCTGGATGGAAACTTTAATTCCAATTGTAATTATGTTCTAGATATTTTGTAAAATGTGGCTTATAAAGATCAAATAAAAATGCTTACAAATATTTCGCCTCAAATTTTCTCCTACAAATAGGACAACTAAATGGAAATCCATTATGTCTATACATGTGTTTAATTAAGGAACCTCTTCTTCGTACTTTCTTTCCACATAATTGACATTCTACCATTGAATCAAGTGAATGCTTTAACATGTGCTCTACCAAATATGATTTTTGATAATATCTAGCTGAACATTCAGAACATTTGTACGGTTTTTCACCTTAAAAAATATTTTAAATAAATATTTCTCATTCGAATATCTAATACTATTGAAATTTCGAAAATATTTCCAATTTTTATCAATCACCTGAATGCCTTCGCATATGTACATTGATTTCACCACGTGTTGCACTGCGTTGATTACATATTGAACATAAATGTGGTTTACCTGTGTGCAATCGCATGTGCGTCCTTAAAATACAATCAGTTGTAAAACTTTTGCCACAGATTGTGCACAAGAATGGCTTTTCACCGGAATGAATTCGCATATGAATTCTAATAGAATTTTTCGATGATAATTCTCGTGCTAGAAGTTAAGTTTTTGATTTTTGAAATTCAATCTGAATCGTTGAATTAATTAGGAAACAACTTTGGAAAAAAAAACTGGATTGTTGGAGTACTTTAACTAAGATATTAATCTACCAGTCAAATAAACCACGGTTGCAAAAATATTAAATATGAAGTCTGTATAACGGTATCAGAGAGATATTTTGTATACGTTGAAATTGCATTATTTTAGGACTCAATAACATAAAATTTCAAATTGTTGCTTAAAATGAAACGGATTGAAAAATGTTCAGAGGACATTTTGCCATATGGATAAAAAAAATTACAAAATACGAGTATGAAATACGCACACATGCTTAACGCAGAAAGAAGTTGAATTTTATATTTATAAAATAATTTTTAAATTTTTTTTTTTTAAATATTATTATTGGGGCAATATTTTTCTTTTTTAAGTAAAGCAACAACGATTTTGGTGTCAAATTTTTTTACTCATGATCAATTATTTATGGAAAAATATTTTTAAAGATTTTTTAAAAACAAAAACTATCTAGGAAAAGGATTCCTCTCACTATTGGGGAAGTAACGGACCCCTTTCGCATGAAAATTGTATGGTATTTGTATGAATTATTTTTATACCCGTATGAGCGTAGCATTAACTTTTACTCGCATAGGCTGTTCACAGGGGTCAAGTTGACCCAGAATATATTTTAATATATTTTGTATGATCATTTTTAAAATTATAATACGAGTATCATATTTTTTTTGTCTTGTTTTGATTTTTTTGTACACACCTTAGTTGACGCAACTAGAAAGTTGTCTGGCGTATTTAGTCGGTGCAAATATTCAACGTATATATTACAATTACTGGGGTACATCTGACCCAATGCACCGACTGAAGGTTAAAGGATATTATCACTTTGGTGCAGAGTTTCGGACACACAAATGGTCGTCCATTATGTTTGTGCATGTGCACTTGTAATGTATATTTTCAACCAAATTTTTTATCACACACTTGGTATTCGATCTTTTTTTCATTCGTAAAATGTGATCGTTCAAATAACTTTTCTGATAAAATCTGCCTAACATATATAACATTGGTATGGTTTTTACAAACATTTACTAATACTAATAAATAGAAAAAGTACTATCAGATTTAATTTCAAACCTGTATGTCTTCGCATGTGACACGTTAATGCACCACGAGTAATACATTATTTGCCACAAATTTAACATAAATGTGGTTTGCCAGTATGTAATCGAGCAAATCCTTTGTCACAAACATGACATGCCGGTATGGAGAATCGTGTGCTGTTTAACACATGATTCTTTTGGTATAAATTTTTTGTTTGTTTTAATTTCCCTTAAATAAGTCAAATAATGATAATTTTGGTGTCAACTTTTCTTACTATTGATCAACTACTACCTTAATAATAGGTCGCATTTAAATATTCTGTAAAATGTGTCTCAATAAAGGCTTAACAAAAAAAAAAACTTACAAATATTTTGCAATAAATGTCTTTGGACACAACGAACAGTGAAATGGATATCCATAGTGGGTGTACATATGCCGTATTAATGAACCCTTCCGTTGAACTTTTTTGCCACATAATTTACATTCTACCCTAACTTCATCCATATGCTTTACACTGTGCGCATTTAAATGGCATTTCTGATAATATCGAGCTGGGCATTCAGGACACTTAAATGGTTTGTCACCTTAAAACATACACAGATTTTAGGTGGATTCTGTACTTACAGAAAAATTGTCAATCAAATCAACCTGCATGTGTTCGCATATGATTACGCATATCGCCTTTAGCATTAAAGCGCTTCAAACAAATGTCGCATAAAAGTCGTTTGCCTGTATGCAACATTATATGAGTTTGTAAACATCGATCATGTGCAAAATGTTTACTACAAATTTTACATAAAAATGTTCTTCGGCCAGTATGTGTTATCATGTGTCTGCGTATGTTTTGTAGAGTGGAGAACGATTTTGCTAAAAAAAAAATTGTGTTTCGGCCATTTTTTTAAATATTCAAGATAGGTTAAGGTAGGTTAATTAATTCAAGGTAGGTTAATTAATTTAAAAAGGACAGTCAAACAGAAGATCATAACTCTCAATGCTCCCTAATACTTATTTTTTAGTTCTGGGAAACAAGCCTGACTTCATACGTGAAGAAGACTGTCCTTTATTGAGCTATTTCAACAAACTTCATTATTAAAAATGGAGGAACTATTCAATATGGCGTGTTTTTTTTTTATATTTCAACGAAACAGAAATAACCATAATATGTGATGTTCTGTAAAATACGGCAATATTCTTATGAAATTCTTACAAAAATTTCTCTCGAAACGATCGATTTACACATATCGGACAATGAAACGGCTTTCCGAAATGTATGTACATGTGCATTGACAATGAACCTTTTCGTTTAAATTGTTTTCCACACACATTACACATTTCCTTCAATTCATCGGAATGCTTTAGACAGTGTGACTTCAAATGGGATTTTCGATAATAATTTGACGGACACATAGTACATTGAAATGGTCGCTCACCTTAAATTGTTTAGTTGTTTTTTTTTGTTGTTTTGTTTTAAGTAAAATCAAAACAAACCTGTATGTCTTCTTATGTGCGAATGTAAATTACCTTTGGTAGCGAAACGACTACCACAAACTGAACATAAATGGGGTTTACCGCTGTGCTGTGTCATGTGGGTCATCAACACTTTTTTGTATGTAAATGATTTTCCACAATTGTCACAGAAAAAAGTCTTTTGTCCGGTATGAATGGCCATGTGAGATTTTATGTATCTTTTGTCGGAGAAAGTTTTAACTAAAAACTCCATTAAATTATTTAACAACTGAGAGAGTTTCCAAATTTTAACAATAATTTTGGTGTCCAATTTCCTTGGCGACATGACATTTTTTGTACAGCAACCATTTGTTAGATGGATTGAACGAAAATGTATGATAGAAGTTAAGTCATTTGGCTTTTAATAAGATTTTAAAACATGACCCAGGTTTAAAGAAGCAGCTCAAGATACATTTCTGTTCCAACTCTGATTCTGCAACTTGTTCAATTAAACTGGGTAAAATACAGAATTCTTTAGGTAGCCAAGATTGCCCACGTTAAAAGGTGGACTTTATTGACAACGTGCAAGCCAACTAAAGCGAGAATAAGTAAGAAGCAAAATATCAAGGAAGTAACTGTACTGGCTTCTGTGTCACACTTCTAGCCTAACCATGGAGAATAAACTAGTGTTATAAAAGGCAAGGCCATACTTAAACTCGTGTGGTCATATGGAGTACATCCGTGATATCAGTGTGGTTCTGGTACGTACAACCAGTGTTTAACAACAGCACACATTTTTCGCCCGTGATGTGATGTTGCGTGACAACACGTGATATCACTTAACGTGATGTTAGTGTGTTTCTACCTTTAGCCGACAACATTTATTATGAGATAATCTGGTGGATAATATTTGAACATTTAATATACACTATCCCCTACATTATCTCATTATTTCTCTCCGGGGTGTTATGAATCTCTCAATTTTGTTGCGCAAGCGACTACATCTTTACCGTCCGATAGTTCGTTTGCGACTAAATATTTGAAATAGGCGAATTTCACACAATCAAAGAATTGAGTTTCGCGGCATGGCAATGGTTAAATGCTACATACCATGACAAATAGACTAAAGAAACACAACATATTAGATCTACCAGACATTAAGATTGGAATAAAAATAAGAGGTACTTCTAATGGAGAGTATCTATCCTCTATGTGCTGTGCGATGTGCCATAAAATTCTTTAAATATCCGTCATCTCTAAAGCCCATTTTGGACCTCCGGTGAACGTGAACTTGAGCTCAAATACTGAATATTTTCACCGCGAACATGATCGTAATCACGTTCACGTTTACCGGAGGTCTAAATCGGGCTTAACGAATAGATTGTGAAACAAGTGGAAGTTAAAAAAAAAATAAAAATTTGGGATTAAACTGAAAGTGTCTATAAAGGACAGTAAAAAAATGAAATTAGAGCACGGCCAATGCTCTGAAAAATACACAAAAGGTAACGGATTGGCAGAACAATTTATGTATATATATCCATCCTGATATAGATGTGTTTTGGGGCTACCAATCGAAAAGTAATAAATATTCGGTTACTTCTATGTGGTGGATATTTGTTATTTGCAGTCACGAAGTTTGCCGAAACATTAAAAAAATAGCTACGAAGTTATATTTAATCAATTATAAGATTTTGATTATCAATCAGAGCAGACTCTTTAGTATTTGCCTAGATTACATACACCAACTGAATTGAATTGAATTAAATTAAAAAAGTAATTTAAATCCACAATGGTTATCATTAACTTAAAGTTATTCTTTTTGCATTAACTCATTAACGTCGGCTGTCCCCATTTGAGGACGGGTACTTAAATTGTTATTTTTAAATTATTTTTAATTATATGTCCTCAAATGGGGACAGCCGGCCATTAACACAGATTATTACACTTATTAGGCACTGCCACACAGTGTTGTCATTGCTCTATGTGATGCACAATCTAAAACAGTTTACTAATAGTCGAGTGATGCCACACGTAATCCTCTTGCATCGGTTGTTTCTTAAAATATTTTGGTGTTGATGCATCGATAAATAGAATTGATTTTTGATGCAAAAAGCCTCCTCGACACTGCAAAATTTAGTGATAAACAATAATTACGATTTACCAACATGGGCAAATTTTGCAGCGTGAGAGAGGCTAAATTCTCCACAAACGACAACAGTCTTGGTTATAAACCGGTGTGGCATGGCCTATTGCTGACTTAGTAATAATCTTTTTTTGGATTTGTTCTCTCACACTAATTAGAAGCAATAATTCTAACACTTCACGATGGAAAAAACGAGTTGTTTATACTTATCTAAGTAAATATTTAAGTGTAAATTTTATAAGTAGCGAACACTATGTTATTTAAAAAATAAATGTAAAACAACTTCCGTTAGTGTTTCGATAATAAATTTTTGGTTGGCATTTTGGGACTTTTTACATTTTTCCTTTACATACACACAAAATAAACTCAACTCTTAACATTGAAGTATTTATATGGAGACAAATATATTGTCATTGGAAATGATCGAGCAAGAAATATTGGACACCAAAATTCATGTAGTTGTTTTGAGTTAAAGTGAAAAAGTCCCAAAACATTATTAATAAAATTGAAAACTTTAATATTACCAATTAATTATAATTTAGATCAACGTTTTTTAAAATGGTTTTTTTAACCTACAAATCGGTGGCCAAAAGTCAAAAGTCATAGCTTTTAAAACCAAAAATGAGTTTTTAATAAAATCGACTTTTATTTGTAATAATGTGCATTTTTCCCAGAAAAACCTTTAAAATTAATTGTAATGGCATTTAAACTTTTCTTTGAGACGGGTCGACTGAAAACTTGCAATTTTCCAGATAAGCCACTATTACATGTGGTCACAGAAATATTACATGAATTTTACTAAAAACGTTGATCCAATTTTATTTCCTATTAAAATCATGATAAATGTGAATAAATTATTAATCCACATAGTTGATGTTAATATGAAATCGACTTAAATATTAATTACAGTGTGGTTCAACTATTTTCGTACTTATACTTAAAACCCAAAAATAAAAAAACTAAATTTATGTCTATCATACGCATAGCCTAAGACAGTGGTTTCCAAAGTGTACGCCGCGAAATATTGATAAAGCTTTATGTAAATTTGGTGTAAATCTATAACAATTTTAATTTATCACTTGCCAAGAGAAAAATCTAAAATGTGATTCAAATAATCCAGAACTTACTTATTTATGCAATAAAACAAAAGATCTGTATTTGTTATTATCGAAGTTATGCCTTTTTCTCAGTACAGTCAGGAACACAGCGTGCAATTAATCATTCAATCATCACGAGACTATTTTTTTTAAATTTATTGTTATATCTTCCGTATGATTAGTCATGCATTAGCTTAGGAATAAGCGCTACAGTAAAACCTTAGTTCAAAATGTGCGCCACGAGTCGAAAAAGTTTGGAAACCACTGGCTCAGAAGAATGTTGCGTAAGTCTCAAAATCAAATCATTTCTATATTTTGTATATTAATGTTGCGTCGCACGAAAATTTGTAGTTGTACAACACTGCATTAATAAAATAACAGTGGCGTCTCATGGTGTAAAATACATTTCATAGTGTACAACACTTCTCATCAAGTATAACGAGTCTTAAAATGTTACAGTGCGTCCCATAGAGTGTATTTTACTGCTACAAATTTTGATTAATTTTTTTGAATTTATTCTGTAGCACACGTCGCACTTAAATTCATGAGACGCCATTATTAATATAAACTATTAATATTTAATCTAATTATTTAAAAAATTATTTTGTACTTACAACAAATATCACATCTGCAAAAAAAAGGAAACGGAAATTAATATTATGAACAAGTTTTGTTGTTAAACTAAATCGACTTACTTAAATCGGTATTTTAATTCTTCTTTTGTATGAGTTGCTAGATGTGCAACGTACTCAGCTTTATTATTAAGGGTTTTATTGCAGGCTTTGCATTGATATAAAACTGGAATAGTCAAATGTACATGTTAAAAAACTAAAAACAGCTTTATTTAAAGAAATAATAAACCTACCGCCATGTGGATGACTCTTTAAACTTCTCTTATTTGTAAATGTCTTCTTACAAATATTACAATAGTAGCTGGGAGTTTCACCCTTTTTCCACAGTCTATCCTTGGCCGAACTATCATCATTATTTGTTGGTTCCTTTTTAGATGCACTACTTTCAATTTTCCGCTTTCCTTTCGTTTTACTGCTATCCCTTTTTTTCGCCATTTTATTTAAATCTGGCGACTCTTTAAGAGTGTCGTCTCCTTTCCAATTATCTGTATCACCATCAGCTACTGTCATGATATGAGATTTGGCATGCTCTTCCAAATCGGTGTCATTTATAGTTGACTAGAATATTTGAATCATTTGAATATTTAGAGATCATCGAAAACGATAATATCGGCCCAACTTACAAATGAACATTGATCACAATGAAATTCCATTTTAACAGCACATTTAGAGTTTGCGTAGACATTTTGTTCATCTTCATCGTCTCTGTTTTCCTCTTTGAGATATTCGCTTAATGTTTCATTATTATCTAAAAATTCTTCATCTAAATAGACAGCTTCAAAATCGTCATTGTTGCTTCGAAGTCTCTGTTTAATGTTTGTTTTTTTTTAGTAATCCTATTAGTAAATTTATTTCAATGAGTAAATACCTTATTGGGGAGCTGGATTGACCTTGATGGCCTTGGTGTATCACTTAATTTCTCTGATACATTTCCTAAAAACAGTAAGTATAAGATTAGATATTATTCGTAGGCAGTAAAAGTTGGAACAAGAAGAATTAGATTAATAGTCTGCCCTCCAACAAGTGGCTGTTATTATGGCTTAGAAAACTCAGATAATGGTCTGTAACATTTCAAGCGGCTTGTTTATGTATATATACATAAGTCCCTTCGAAATTAGATTTAATTTGGAACTTTTCAGATACTTATCTTTACAACTAATAATTGTAATAATACTAAATTTAATAATTATTAACCTAATTTACACTAGTGTTTGAGGTACTCACCTTTTACATTAACTTTGCTTATCATTCGCTTAAAGGTTTTTTCAGACTTTTGGCATTTCAACCGAAAAACATAGGCCCGTTTTAAATCGAGTGAACATTTTGCACAAATCTTCTTTGGAAATTCTAAATTTTCTTGTATATGCAAGTTGCAACATTCACCAAGAGCATCGGCAATACTCAATTTGCTGCTGATGGCGTTGTCGAGTTTATCGGAAATGTCTCGCAAACTGTTTGCGGGTGTAACTTCCGCACAAGATCTACACATTAACTTAAAATTTGCCATTTCGTAAATGTATATTTTGTGAAATTTATTGATTTTAAAACAATAATTCCATTTTTATAAACACTTTTTAAAGAAAAGACGCTCCTACACATAAATCTAACACTCGACAATTACTACAGTAGTACAGTATAGAATAGAAAATAGATAGATAGACAATACATCATTAGCACTGAACGTGAATTCAAAATGGCGTGTTTGATACTTTGATTTGAATCTTAGATTATAGTGAGATTATAGCATAGAACCTATAATACTACAGAGAGTTAATACTAACAGAACGGACACCGCGTAGCAACTTTTTTGTCCGAAAAAAGCGGCGATTTAAACGAAAATAGGGAAAATTTAATACAAGTATTTCATTAAAAATGCAATTGTTAATAAAAAATAAACATCCAAATACACCAGAAACCCATTTTTAATAATAATAAAATGATTGTCTTATGCATTTAATTTATATAAGAAAATCGTTTTTGAATTTTTCAAACAGGCAAACTTTTTAACCGAAATTCAGTGGCCAATCTGTTATCTGAACACAAAAGACGCTTGGACACTGTTGAAATTATATTAATTAAATTGGCTATCTATTAAGAAAAGTTTTAATTTTTTCACAAAAAGCACAGTTGTGGGGTATACTAGTTATATTAGGCGGAATATCGTTGAAGAGCTTAGAAGGATAGGCTTTTTTTGGCCGAGATTAGTACGAAATTTCGGCCTTACAAGTTGATCTTAATTTCTTTTCTGATATAAATACGAATGATTTGCGAAATTAATTGTGTGATAGCTAGAGTTATTTAGTGATTTATGAACGAATTTACAAACGTTAAAAATGTGTTCTGATATTAAAAATCTTATTTGGACTACAGTATTTATTGAAAAGTATTTTTGATGTGGATATATAAGATTTCGATTGCAGATATATGCTCGTTACACGCATTACCCCATAGTTAAGTAAGAAAAGGTGTAATTAATAAAAGAATGATACTTTTGAGAGTATGTGTTGGAAGAATTGATTTTAGTCTACGCAGTGTGCCGATCTTTGGAGCTATATGAAAGGGTTTGTTACATGCGTGTTCCAACGTAAAAATTCATCAATATAGACCCAAATATTTACAATTGGAAGAATGGTTTATCACGATTGAGTTAATTTTCAATTAAATTTGTATATTAAGTAATGTATTCGGGCTTCGGAAATGTACAAGATTAGATTTTTTGATGTTTAGCGACAGTTTGTTAAGCCGAAAGTATTCTAGTAAGATTTTTATGTCATCAGAAATATTTATTCTGTTTGTATTTACGTCATTATTACTAAAAAATATTGCTGAGTCATCTGCATAAAGATGTAGCTTGCTCTTTAAATTCAACTTCTACATATCATTGATATAAATTAAGAACAATAAAAGCACCAAGACACTACCCTGGGGTACTCCCATTGTTAGTGGCAATAAACTACTGTCTTCACAATTGACTTTAACAAACTGCTTGCGGATTGTTAGATAACTGGTAATGAGGTTTAACGACGTTACCCTAATTCCATATTTTTCTATTTTGTAAAATAAGATAGTGTGAGACACACAAAGATCGAGGAACAAACCACTTACTATTTTCTTATTGTCGACGTCTTGTAAAATTTTGTTTATTAACTCTAATGTAGCTGTATGAGTGCCACTGCTCTGATGTTTATAGAGAAAGTTAAAAGAATTTAAAAAACCAACTAATCTGTTGTGAAGTATTTTTTTGATACAGCAAAGGACGGAAATTGGCCTATAATTGTTGAGTGACGATTTAGAGCCAGATATATTAACTGGACAAACTCTCGCTATTTTTAGGGTGTCCGGATAAATACCAGTCTTTATGCTTAGATTAAAGATTTTATATAGAATAGATATGATGCTCTATATTCAAAGGTTAAATTTTAGTCAGTCTAATGTTGGCGTATAAATGTCCTAGAACCACAAAAGACATTAACTCATAAAATATTTCTTTATAATCAATAATACAATAAATTTTCCATAACTTATTTTTTTAAATTTTATTTTGTTCATATTTTGACTATATAAACAAAATACGATAACATCTATTGACAATACGTTTCAATACTTGTTTACGACAAGTATCCAATAATAACGTACTTGAAAATTATTTCAGGTGGCCTAATAAGTAAATTTAAATTCGTACACAATATGTTTAATGTAGGTTTAATGTACAAATTTTTAAATATAGCAATCGAAAATATATGAATTTTTTTAATTTAAAACTCAAAATAAGATTAAAAAATAATCAGTAATAATTGCGGCGTTGCTTGAGCTACTTGTTATATTTATTGTTAATTTAGAAATCTTAAAAATTATTTACAATGTCTCATTTGGTACCTTAAATTACCTTATTGCTTTGTTTAACGTTTTCAAACAGTACATACATACATACATGGGTAAGTAATGCGTAGATTAAACAATTTGGAATATATTTTGATATAGCAAATAATTTCTGTATTTGCTTTGCAGCACCAAGTAAAATAGATTAAATTGCTGATACGTATGCTAAACTTATTATTCATAATCTGGAAAATGAAATCGATGGACTAAATTTAGTATTATCCTCTACGAATAGTTATGGTAATTTATTTATTCATTTATTAAGTTGTATTAATTCAAAGTTAACGAAAATCGTACCCCAATACTGTACTGTATTGTACTGTACACGTTACTCCCCCTACATCCCAAGTAGCACAACTTAGTAAAATTACCGAAATATTACCGATTTTTTACCATCGTATATAAACGGTAACAGTAAAAAAAATGGTGATTTAAAAGTAAAAATACGGTAAATAACCGTATGCTAGCCGGCTGAGGTACGGTATCTATACCGTCTATGCCGAGTAAGGAAATTACTGGTATAAATTATACCGTTTAATTAATACCGTATTCCAACACGCTTTCGGTCAAAAAATTTCCGTATTTTTACCGTACTATTTACCAACTATTTTTAACTGAATTCCAGATATGTTTCGGTAATTTTTATACCGTTTTAAATTCATTACATTTTTACCGATTTTTATTTTTACTATTCAAAGAATTTTACCGATTTTATTGCATTTTGAAAATTTTTTACCGAATTATTACCGATTTCGACCTATTTTATTTTTACTAAGATAAATGTTACCGTAATATTACCGTATATTATACACGGATTTTTATTACTAAAAAGAGAAAATTTATTACCGATTTTATTGCTTTAAGAGAATTTTTTTATGCATGTATAATGATAATCAAGGGTATTATAACTTTTTACTCGAAAGATAGTCGGAATTTAGAAATAATAAATATGACAGCAATTATAGAGAATAATTTATAGACTGTCTAAGTAAAATATACGGTTTATATACGGTTAAAAAATTACTGACTAGTATTTTTTTTACCACGGTAATTTTGTGTTACTTGGGATGTGTTGTAAATAAAATAACAATTTCGCCAACCTGGCAGAATTATCGTCATACATTCTTTTCTTACATCATTCCGTATTTTTTTATCTAATTACGACTAATAACAGATTACTACTAGTAAATTGTGATGGTGCAAATTACGGTGCGTTTTACTTAGAATTACGTCTTACGTGAAAAAAGACGCACTGAAAAACCCTTCGACTAAATTTGAAGCACACGTCCAACTCGTGTTTCCCTCCATGAGAAATAAAAACCTAACCGCTTAGATTTTTTTCAAAAACGCGGAATTTTTTTCAATTTTTTCTAAATAAAAAAAATACCGACCAAATGGCTCAGTGGATTGAGTGGTGGCCTTTGGAGCGGGAGGTCCCGGATTCAAATCCGACTGGGGTAAAACATGAAAATGTTTTCTCTGGTATGTTAATTTGAATTGCACTTAAAAACAGTATAATAATGGCATTATCTCAACAACAAAAATAGCATTGCTTAAATGGCGGTGAAATAGCGAGCATTTGTAAGGTTTCTGTAAAAAGAACACTTCAAGTGCTACATTTTCCCACAAAAAAAGAGATCATCAGATCAATTGAGATAAATGTAACTAGAGTATTATACAATAGGTCTAAATAAAGGCCGCAGTGTAGGTGATTCATAAAAAATCACACTCCTATTAAAAATCAAATCAAATAAAAATTATGAAATTATCTACATACATCATAGTTCATTTAATAAGGGTCAGTTCTCTAGCTTCAACCGTGTAGCCGGAATCTTGATCAAGGACGGACAGGCATGCATATTTCGACAACAAAATTTGCAAGAAAAACGAACAAATTATTCTGATTTAAAACTCATTATACATACTCCCATTATTCTCAAAAATCTTTAGAAAACGCTTTTCTATCTAAAATGAAAAACACCGTGCACAATATTTTCCTAATATTATAAATCATATTAGATTACACTATTATCTTAATACACTGATTAACAAATAAATCAATATAAATAACATAACAAATAAAAATTTAATCCCGAAAACCAATATATCAAACGTCGAACAAACTCGGGCAAATGTTGGTGTCGGTCATGTTCTGTCGGTTAAATGTTAGTCGGTCAAATGTTGGTTGATCAAACGTTGGCGTACAAATGTTCACCTACGATTATAATCGACGAAAATTATTTCTGTTATTATTATTATTATTATTATTATTTCTTCTTTACTGGTTGTTTTTTTTTTCAATTAAAAAATTCAGACATTTTTTATTTTTTTTTAATTTTTCGCACAAATCTATTGCAGATATGAAATTTGGTATGGTCGATTTCCTAAGTGGGTTTGGTACCGTAAAAAATATTGTTTCATTGATACGATTGTTATAAACATTATGTAAAGTGGTTAAAAATTGCTCCAAACGTTGTTCTTACGGCTACAATTTGGTGCCTAAATTTACGGTAATAACCCACACTATGTGCTTAATTATTAGACTGTCCGGTTAAAATGTAGAGAATACCATTTAATGAAGTAACCACATACGAAAAAATAGTTGAAATTTTGTGCCCAAATGAATTAGCAATGTATTTAAAGGATATTAGCAATGTAGCTGTATTTATTAAGACAAGAGAAAAGATTAAGTGGATCGGTATGTAAGTTATAGAACAATATCATATAGATAATAAAATATTTAAGCAATTTTTAATTACGTAATTATCTTTAGACATACCAACTAAACTCTTAGAAAAAATTATTGCAACTATTTTAAAGATTTGGACTCTGTTTATTAAGGATATAGAACTATTTGGACAAGAGCTCTAAAACCACTTGGAACCAATTTAGGTAATTTATATTAGAACTGAAATTGTCCGACTATATATTAAACACTTTTCAGATCACAAATCTATAAATGAACTAGATCATCTCTTACAATTTGCGGCAACTATTGCAATGAATCTTTCATACGAATATAGTTACTTATATTTCACAGGAAGTACAACAATTCGATAAATCACAATCGGAATCACTTAATTTTGATATTATCGAACATTGCAGTGAAATTTTTTATTTTATTATTTTTTATTTAGACAACGTACTACGGTGGCTATAGCGTTTTTAAATTTAACTAACGATTTATTAAACACAGAATATAGCCGCCGTAATGATGCCCTAGACCTACAGTTTTAAGTGGAATCCGAACCACTCGGCCCAAAGTTAAACCCCGGTGCTAGAGAAAAACACTTTCATATTTCACTCCAGACGGGAATCGAACCCTAGACCTCCCGTTCCAAACGCACTACCTCTACCACTATGCCGTTTGGTCGGTAGTTAAATATACATTAAATTTAGATCTCATCTTACTTAGTATATTTACACATATGCAAATTCAAGGCCAAAACAATTTTACGATTCAGTCGTCTTATTTGCACACAAAATTTCAACTCTTTTTTCGTATGTTGTTACTCTATTAAATGGTATTTTCCACATTTTAACCGGACGGCCTAATAATTAAGCACATACTGTGGGTTATTCCCGTAAATTTAGGTACCAAATTGTAGCCGTAAGAACAACGTTTGGAGCAATTTTTAACCACTTTACATAATGTTTATAACAATCTTATCAATAAAACAATATTTTTTGTGCGTACATTTACAATGCCTAATCGAAATAAAACTAGGCAGATAATTAGTAATCATCTAGTAGTATTTAGTAGTTCAATATTACATCTAGTAGTTCCTCAGTTTTGATGATATGGATGTTGGGCTGAGGTGACCTTCCGTCAGCCGGACACCATCTCCGATCGCAACCAATTTTGTGCGGGGATTAAGTACTCATCTAGTAGTCAAATATTTCATCTAGTATACAACTATACAATCGATTGATATCAAAAAAGTCTTTTTAAATAAAATAAAACAATCAAAATGGCCAAAGTTGCCTGATTTGGAGCATTTTTTGATGTTGCACGATATATACTGTCTCTTATTCTCTATATTCTAAGATTTTATCTGTAGGAATAACAATTATCATATTAAATAAAATAAAATATTTTTGAAACATAATTTTATTGTTAATTTATAACATTATATTAGCTAAATATAAATAATAATTATATTAATTAAATTGAGTATAATTTAAAAGAAAATGTCTTTTTATTGTCTGTATTTTATTAACGACATTTGGGATAAAGAAACCTTTCTGTACATTGTTTGTTATTAGATTAGATAACTATCGTAAAGTACAACAGTTAAATATCTTCCTCTATTTATATATGTAAAAATTGTCTCTTCAGCTTTAGAGGATAGTATCCCGTAACATCATTACTAAAAATATGGTAAATCAGCCTTACAAGTATTAAATTATTTAAAAAAATTGCTGTATATAAGATATCTATGAGCCATAATTTAGGATGCCGATAAACTACGAGCCAAACTATTTGGTTCCCTTTCCGGTTTTTCATTGATTCCTTTAATTTGAGACGAAAACTGTTCGAACAGTTTTAATTTATTTTCATCCAATTTATTATTTTGTGGAAGTGCTAAATTTGATTTGATATTTGTTTTTGGCACTTTTTCTTTTTTATTTTTGGTTTTATCTTTATTTATTGTTGGTGTAATATTTTTTGATGATATATTTGCTGTAGACGCTGCTATTGAATTTGTACTTACAACTTCGGTTAATGCAATTTCATTTGCTCGCAAATTGCTTTCCTGAAATTGTAAAAAAAACTATAAATAAAATAACACAATGGGAAATAAATTTTTTTTTTTTTTTATTATTGTTGGGTATTATTTAGTAAACAGAGCCAACGACAGACGTACCGATGGAACATAAAGAAAACTCTTTAAATTATTTTATTATCGATATTTTCTTGTGTAAGAAAAACAAAGAAAATCTTTTTCCGATTTTTTTCTGGCATATTAATGAATTGTTATACCTACACAGTGTATATATATACCTACTGTAAACAATAATTTAATAAATAAAAAAAAAAAAATTTACTCACTGCTATAAGTCGTCTTTGTTTTTCTCGTTTCGCTAAAAACAAAACGCCAGCAGCATATAATAGCATAATTAATGCCGGTACCATTATGCCTGCTAAAACGGGAGTTTTTCTTATCCACGCATGATACATGACCAACAATATAAGCAACAATGCAACCAAAAGTGCAACCATTCGACCAGTTGCTTTTCGTTCTTCCTGAAAATATTTTATTAATTATTACCCGATAATTATGAAACTATATCGATAGACACTCAATGGATGGACAGGTGTATGAGGATTTGTTGGTGTTTAAATATATAATTAATTAATCATGTGTTTCAGGATCTACTACTACTACATATCGATGGTTATTTAAGAAAAAGCCCTTAACCTCATCAGGAGAAAGAAAAAACTGAATATTTCAACGGAGAGAACGTTTAACTTTTTAAAGCGGTGAAAATCACATTTTTTCATAAAATTCAGATAGTGTAAAATATCCCAAATTACCAGATTTTATAAAAGAAAACTATTTTTGACAAAATTGATGTTAGGAGGGCCTTTTCTCAAATAACCATCGATATGTAATTATAACTTGCCAATTATATTTTATATCTAAATACGAACTACTACAACTTATTGTGGAAGGAAACATTGAAGAAAGACGACATATTGAAAACAAACCAGATGTCTTGGCTGAGAAACATAATAAATACAATTGGTGTTTTTTCCAAATAGCACTTTCGTCACCATTTTAAAAAATATTGACAACTTAAGTTCTCATATATAGTGTAAGCCTTGAAAAAGAAAATAAAGAATTTTCGAAATATCGGCAACAAATAAAGTTGTGTTTCAGAATTGACCTAGATTCCAGCCAAAAAATACCACTTTCTTCGTCCGAAAGTGCTATTTGGAAAAAACACCAATTATAGTTTCAGAGGTCACTTAAAGGGGATACAAGATCTCATCCCTTTTATTTAAAAAATCTTATTATAATAAATACATCTAAAACAACTAATACATAACTACAGCAAGATGTCGTTGAAGAATATGCTAATATCATAACAAATATTCAATAAAATCAATCATGTGATCGTCGACATTCAACATTATGTTTAGGCAGAAGAAGAGGAATTATTTTATTACACCGTGCCGGTACCTCATTTTATTGTCCATGATTTTTTTTTTCTAAACAAAATATCTAAATCAAAGTAAATATTTACCTTCGAACCGGAAAATAGTTAAAACGAGAACCAAAATTAACGCATATTATGCATATTAAATACGTTTCGATATGTACTCTATCTCTATATTATTATAAGCATTACTTACTCTTGACCTTACTCGATCTGAAGGATCACCTACTTCCGTTGCTAATTCTTTAGCCATTATGTCGAGGAAAATTAATTATGGATATGTTTCCTTTACATTTACACTGTACACAGTGAATGAAAAACGCAAGGTATATATATAGACAAACAAAATTTAAATATCGACACAAAATGCTATTTGATGTTTTATGAACCGAGTTAATGTTTTAACACTGTGTAAACAAATCGTTAAACGTTCAATAATATTTTTCCAAAAATAACATCACAAAATATTTAATAAAAGAAAACACAACATACTGGTAAGTTTAGGTTACGTGTCTTCTAAAAAAAAAAAAAAAAAAAAAAGTTAAAAATTAATTAAATTAAATTAAAATGAATAATTTCTAACCGTATTTTCATAATTTTCATAATTTCAGATGATTTTAAATCAATAAATTTCGATTATAGTAAACAAAATATTTAAAACTTTATTTAACTTTACTGCTCATAGAGTTAAAAATGTTTTTTTTTATTAAATGATCATCAACAATTTATTACAATTTATTACAAATATATTACAATTTATAGGAAAATGACAATTAATTATTATTGATTGATTTAACACCAAAAAAAAAAAAAACAAAAAACAAAACTTACTCTAAAAGAAGACGATTTAAAAAGAACTGGGTGAGTTAATATACTAAACCAATGGAATAAGCATTTAACATTATTTTTGTTTACGTTAACTCATATTATAGCACATCGTGATCGTGTTCTTGAGGTGATCATTGAAAAATGAAATAAAAAAGAAAAAATGATAAACACATTTTTCCTCTAGTTCACTTAGTCATTTAGTATATGGGATATATGTATAGAGAGGAATATAGGAAGAACATATATAAAGGGCATTTTTGTTAGACTATATTGAAATTAATGTATTCCGATTATCTATAATCGATGATTTAATGATTTTTTTTTTGTGTATTGAATTGAATATGAGTAATACATGTGTTTATGTTATTGAGTGCTGAATAATTTTTTTTTTTTAAATTGGGTTGCAGCCAAATAGATAAGTAAAAAAGAAAGAAAAAAAGTCTTTTGAAATTAACGATAAATTATTCTGTTTGTAAAATCTCCTATATCATATCGATGCTATGTTCATTTTCTTTACTATTTGAAGAATAAATAAGAATTCCATATTTGTGATTTTATTGATTGATTTAATTCCGTATGATGACGACACATTGAAGAACTTACACAATATATCGATGGTTTAGTTTGAATAGGCCTCAATCCTCATTTTTTGAAAAATATATTTTTTATTTGGGTCAACTATTAATCTAGTACTACAGGCATATAATTCTGCTACATATTACTCAGTTGGTCATGTAGATTTCTGGGGATTTCCCATTTACAATAAGACTTAACATTACATGACATAACTACAGATTATTACAATCGATTATGTTGGTCATTTTGATTATAGATTAATGTTTAATACTGAAATTATTCGGAAACATTTTAATTTATTAATAATTTTTTAATTGGAAATCTAACACAGTGGCGCAGCCAATATATAACAAAAAATAAAATCGAACTACATTTCTATAATCTAGTACTTCTATTTACGGTTACTTTAATAAATGTTATCTGAATCATGTTTTTTTTTATCTGGCAGCACTATTTTTATGACGTCAATGTCAAATATATTTCGACAAAGAGGTTATGTTTGGTGTAAGAGCAAATTATTTTTTAAAAGCATTGTATCAAAAATGGTATCAAATAAAAATAAGTTAGACTATAGAAATAAACTTGTCCTGGCACCAATGGTACGTGTCGGTACATTGCCAATGCGATTGCTGGCACTGAACAATGGGGCCGACATTGTTTACACTGAAGAACTAATTGATTGGAAGCTTCTGAAAACAACACGTTATGAAAATCGTAAAAATTTATTGTTCTATTTAGTAATTAGTTTCTATTTCTTATTAATTTTCTGTAGATATTCTTGGAACCGTAGATTTTGTCGATAAATCGGATGGCACAATTGTTTTTCGTACGTGTAACCTTGAGAAGGAAAAAGTTGTGCTACAGATCGGTACCTCAAATGCAGAACGGGCCCTAAAAGTTGCCAAACTTGTAAATTATTTTGAGTTCCTATCAATTTTATTAAAATGTTTGTAGTTTTTGTTGTTGATGTAGGTTGAAGGAGATGTAGCCGGCATAGATGTTAATATGGGATGTCCAAAAGAATTTTCAATTAAAGGTGGAATGGGAGCGTCTCTGATGACAAATCCAACAAATGCTAAAAATATTCTTTCGACATTAGTAAATGGCTTAACCATTCCGGTTACATGCAAAATAAGGTCCTTTTCTACCCACTTACCTAAATCTATTCGCTAAATCGGGAATATATTTTATTTCAGGATATTTCGAGATGCTACTCAAACATTAAATTTGGTTAAAGAATTTGAAGCTCTTGGTATAAGTGCGATAGCCATTCATGGACGAACAAAACAGGAACGACCACAACATCCAGTTCATACAGGTTTTTTTTTTGAGGGGGGGGAGGAACATTATTCTGATTGAGTTCATTTAAAATTATGGTGATTTTTAGATGTTATAAAAACCGTTGCCACCAACATTAATATTCCTGTCATTGCGAATGGCGGTTCAAAAGAGATTGAAAAATATTCCGATATATTTAGGTTCAAGGAACGTTGTTGTTCGTCAAGTGTAATGATTGCAAGAGCTGCTCAATGGAATGTATCGATCTTTCGGAATGAGAGTAAGTAATTAAATACTGAAGATGGGAACACTACTTCCACGTTATAATTGTTTCTATTACAATGACAACATTTATTTATAGATTTACTTCCTATGGACGATCTTATAAAAGCTTACCTCAAACTATGCATTGACTATGACAATTCACCATCAAATTCCAAGTACTGTGTCCAGATGATGTTACGGGAATTACAAGAAACGCCAAAGGGCAAACAATTTCTAGAGTGTCAAACACTGGAGGAGATTTGGTGGGTACCATTATGGTCTGTAAATTCTTTTTTTTTTTAATTTTACTAATTGTTCAGTGATCTCTGGGGAATGGGCGAATATTGTCATAAAAAACAGTTGGAATATCAGAAGCGTGGTATGCTAGGACGTCGTGAAATTGTTCCCGGAAAACTTCAAAAGGAATACGACGAACCGTTAGCAAAGAAGTTTAAAGTGGACAATTTGATTGAGAGAAATATTGCATTTTTTCGAGCCCACTATGCAGATGGTAATAATTTCTATGCCTTTTTTTGTTGTTGTTTTCTTAATGTATCCCAACGAATCCATTTTCCAGTTAGAGATCTTCCAAAAAGTATTCTACATTTGTTTGCCAGTAAAAATGCCAAAACATTGCCGGTGTATAGAACGGAACAGGCCGATCGACTTTTTCGAACGATAATAACGTTTGACGGGAAACAATATGCCAGTTCATATTGGGAGAAAAATAAGCGATTCGCTGAACAGGGTGCTGCATTGGTTTGTATATTAGATCTTGGTTTGATCGATGAGGAAATTCTCATAAAAAATGGAAGTATCTTGAAATGAAAAATTATGCAATGTTGTTAAATATAAAATCCGTCTGAATTCATTTATAATTTATTTAAAATTATCTACACGTTGCATGTAGGTGTAGGGTGTTTAGAGTTTTCTTTACATAATCAATAATTTATAGTCCATAAAAATGTTTATATTGGTGGAGCAGGAGGAGGGGGCATCGTTTCAACATCTTTATCTTTATCTTTATTCGGTACATATCGATGATTGTCAATAACATCTAATAAAATGTCTGTTGTTACCGGATACCGTATACTGTTGACAACAGCTACAAAATCAAAAACGTCCCCAAAAAAAAATTAATGGAAATTAAATTACAAAAATTATTTAGATTTAGATTTAAACGTACCAACGGCTGTATTAAAACTGTTCGGATATGATTTATCGGTACGTTCACGCATAAAAACCCACGAGTTATTTTCCAATTTACATTCAATAATTTTGCCATCCAATCCCTTCAGCCATTTTGTATATTTGATTTGTGCAAATGGCGTTTCCAATTGTCCTACATAGAGATAGCCAATTTTGCGATTGACTATACTGTGCGCATGTGTGGAAGGAATGTCATTAATTATTAAATTTATCTAATGAAAAATATTTTCTTTACCCAATTCCACTTTCAGTTCCTATTTTAAGCTTAAAATCGACAGAATTCATGTGAATTGGTTTCCATTTAAGGACATCAGGGCATGCTCCAGGTGTGTATGGCTGTTAAAAAAAAAATAATTAAATTAAAATAAATTATTTAGAAAATAAATGAAAGAAAAGAAAAAAAGGAAAGACAAAAAATTGAGTTCTTTTCCCTAGATAATTTATCGGAAGGATAATTTATTTTTCGGGACAATTTATGATATTTAATGGATACTAAACACATTTTGAAGATGCATCCTGTAATTACACATGGTTTCCTTGCTCTCATATACAAATTTCCTCATAATGTTGTTGTTGTAGCCCAGGTTGGAAGGTAAGAGGACCATCTCATCTCACTGCCACTCCAGTTCGGTTTCGTTCAAAGATCAAGGAAAACAGCCACTGCAATCGATTGAAGCTACAAGTATTCATTTGTAAGTGGTGAAGGGTTGGTTTTCCGCAAGTCGGGCAGGTCGCAATCGTTTGGTCGACCCTGTGTAGGTATAAATTGCGGAAACTCACCAATCCAGATCGCAGCAGGGATAATATTGATCTGGTCCTCCTCTGCCACCTGTGGCGGGTAACCTTCGAGAACAATATTTGCTTTATAACCATTTAGCGCCTCCTCGACTGCACTGTTGTGAAGTAATTTTGTACCACTCTTATATTGTTGTTGGTCTCCGCTTCTGTTTAGCATCAGACTAGAGATATCTAGATGTATACATGATGAGGCTTTTACGAATGATTCGGATTTGGATTTACGTTCTGTGTTAGCCTGTAGCACGGATGAATTTCCTCATCGTTCATCTCTGCTCTTAATCGATAGAAAATAAAATAAAGGCCGAAGAATATTTATCTGCACCTAAACACATTCGTCCGCAACCAAGCGCACCTCAATCCCATATCCCAGTAGTTCCTTTTCAAGCCACGGGCGTGACGCACAAGCAAATTTGAGAAGATAGAAGAAAGAAGCAAAAAAAAGGTAGAGAACAGGCAGAAAGGAGGAGGCACCGGCTAATAGAATTTTGTTTTTGCAGGTTTAACATCCCACCTTTTTTTACATACAACTAATTCGCAGGCCAGATATAATATTGAGGAATATTTATCTTGAAGAAAATTTATTTCTAAATTAAGATTGTCCTAAAATGTCCTGTCCATGTTGTCCCATAATCGTTAGCATTTCTAATCTGAACTTATTAATATTAAGCATAAAACGGACGCCATTGTGGCTCTCAAACTTCAAATCGAAATTTTTGAATTTGTTAGTCTCCACTCCCCAGGACTAAGGAAATGCGCCGTATAATTAGAATGAAAAACGAAAAAAAAAAACTTACCGTAGCTGATGGCTGAAATATCAATCCATCCGGTTCGTGACTTAAAGTTTTCGCAAATTTTGGTCCAAGCAATGCTCTCGCCTGTGTAATGTCATAGAACAATTTGATACGGACACTGAACGGTTCACGATTTCGACTGATTAATCCTCTCTTCATAGCTTCAGTTCTGGGTTCTGTGAATGTCAGTGTAGATAAATAAAAATTCATAATCTCAGATTTAAATATTGAAATATTTCAAAAAAATGAGTTTCGTACCGATAATTTCACATTTTATACATGTTAAGCGAATTGGAGAGAATGGACAATTTCCAACTTCTTTTCCTTCAAATTTGATGATGTCATATACCAAGTAACGTGGAATATCTACACCATCGACTTTGTCTATTACCATTTCCTAAAAAAAAAAAAAATGGAATTCAAAGGTAAATTGATCCACACAACACACACACACTAAACTAAATAACTTACACCATCTAAAAGTGTATCTTTTAAATGTCTTCTGAGATCTTTTCTGTGTAGAAATTGTAAACCACTAACTTGGAAACAGGAATTGTCTCTGTCTAAAAAGTATATTTCGCCTTCCTTAAGAATTAACATCATGTACCTGAAAGTAAATTGATAATGAGAATTGCATGACCGCTAGTGTGTTTTCCTGGACCTAAAAAAAAGCGTTTGAAACTATCGAACAATTGACAAGTTAAAAGATTTTGGTGTAGGATGGTCCATTTTTAAAATTTTAATTTTATCAAACTGAAAGGGGAAACATTTGTTCTATGACTTTTTGATTTTCGGTCGTCTTCGGTCGTCTTCGTTTGTCTCAAGAGCCCCTTAATTTATGCAATTTTTATTTTTTTTTCATATAAACTAGTCTCTCGCCTTTATTTTAAATTTTAGAGAAAACAAAATTATAAAAGAAAGTTGTAGATCTGAAAAAATTACATCAAAATGAGTCATTCAACTTATTAATAGGGTAGACCGTTACCAAGATATTTCACTTTTTTCAAGATCATTCCTTAGTATTAGGTTCGTTTTAAAAATTTCATGACATTCTAAGAAGGGACATTTTTTTTGTCATTTTTGCCATAAAAAAAGACAAAAAATGTGCCCTCCTTTCGATTTTGAAATCTTAAAAAAAAAATCCCATATGTCGAGCGAACCACTCTAATATAGAGGTTAAATGGTTTAATAGCTATTGGAATGAGTACAAAGTACAATGATTGCAGAGTATACTTCGACAACAGTTCCAAATAATCTAAAAGTACCGCAGGCATCGGTACTTGGACCGATTTTATTCAGCTTGTACATCAATGATCGGGAATTATAAATAGAACGAAAATAAATTTTATTCGTCGATGATACTTTAATATTCGCTGCTGGAAAAGACCTTCGCAAAATTGATGAATGGCTTCGAGTAAATAAATTGAGTAAAACTAAATGTATGGAGATTCCGAATAAACCGTTGGAGTATGGACAAATAGTGATTAATGAATGTGAGTGAGGTTAAGAAAGTAAAGAGCATGAAGTACCTGGGTGTGATTATAGACTGTAAATTAAACATAAAAGAGAATGTGGATTTTATTTGTAAGAAAGTAGCAAAGAAAGTAAATTTTTTGGGACCATTATCTAAAAATTTAACTATGACTGCGAAAATAAAAGTGTATATATCAGTAATTGCCCCACATTTTATATTTATTTTTGAGCAGCAATGAATTATTTTTAAAAAAATGCAAAATAAGGCCAAGAGAATAATTCTTAAGTGTAGGAAAGATACTAAGTGTGATGTGGATGCTAAATGCGCTAGAATGGATGAATGTTAGACGGCGTGTTTACTTAAGAACATTGAAGCTGGTATTTAGGATTAAGTACCAACTAATGACTGATTATTTGTGCGAACTAGTAAGACTGGATCGAGATTGTCAAACATATTCGGTGAGAAACGGTGAACTTTGATGAAAATACCAAGTATCTATTTAGCTAAGGCTAAATAAATGATTATCTTGATAATTGATGATTATAAGATAAAAATGTTATTGTCTTGTCCTAAATTATGTTGCTATTCAGCTATTTCGCAATGAACAAAAGAGATTGGCAGAAGGAACAATTAATAATTGAACTTTAAAAAGAATAAAATGTGACTGCACTCACCTAGTTCCATCGGCCTTCCACGATACCTGATACGGTTTATTTTGTAGCAATGCAATATTTTGCAAATCCATCGATACTGGTTGAGAACCGGGAAAACCAGACGACTCCCATTTGCACATTTGTTGAGCTTTCGATTGAATTTCACCCAATCGAGGCTTTGAATTATAAAACGAAAAAAAAACAAAAAACTTTCAAAATCTCTCCTCCATACCGAAAAAGAATATTTTACGATACTAACCTGATCAACAACCAATTGAACACCAGGAACGCCTGGCATAAATGTTGCATTCGCTTTGAACTGTTCTTTTCGTTTCTTTTTCTTAACATTTGGCTCTTTTGATGTGCTACCACTTGGCTCACCAATTTCATCGGCCGATTGTTCGGATGTACTGCCTTCGAGCAAATGATCAATAGGCGAATTGGCTTTACGTTTTCTGGACATATTTGTGGATGGTTCATCATCATCGTGATATTCTACAAATTATGAGTAATACAAATGGTGGAAAAATGTTTAATTTTGTTGAACGAACCAAAACACCAATTTGGCAATTCGGGTGCAGGCAGTGCATCTTCTTCATCATCATACCGTCTATATAATTCTTTTATATAATCAGCTTTGTAGATGCCCGGTGGTCGTGCCTGAGCAAATGATACAAGAGCTGCCTCAACCGAACAATCCATTTTCTCAACCATATAAGATACAATCAAAAAACCTAAGAAATTGGAAGCAAAGATAAATTTCCAATTCTTGTGATTCAATCTGGATCAAATCAAACCAGTTCGGTTAAATCCATGTGTACAATGAACGCCGACTTTCTCAAATGGATGATCGGCAATAAAGTCATCGACAAGTTCAATGAACGATTGAGTCTGTTCCTGGGATGGAGTTTCACCATGTCCTCTGCAATTTAGTTTAAAGTATCGAGAACCGTATGCCTCAATTTGTTTGCGATCATAAAAACGGCTTGTATTTGTTAAGTCAACCCAGAGGCCAAGTTTTGCCTGTTTTATGTATAAAATCACTGCATAAAAATATCACAATACTTAAGTGGAATTAAATTATTTACGTTAAATATTTTCACAAAGCTGAAAACCATTTCTGGCTGAAATTGACAGTCCTTTGGCATTTGGACCGTGTACCGATCGTCAAGTGGAGTTTTGAATGCCAAAAATTTTTCGGCTATAAATGAATCCGTATTCCTGGGACAGTAGAGCCATCGATTTGGTATTGGACCAGTTCCCTTTTGATAGGACATGTTTGGGTTGTTTTTTTTAGTAACGAAATGAGCCGCAATGATAATCCTACGATACTTAAAACTTAAATTATAAACACGCACTTAACTAAAATATATTTATCCATATAGCAAACAGCATAATAAAAATTTGCGTTAAAATTGTTGGTCGATTTTTCTTGACATATTCAGCCTTGAGAATGCCACAAACACAAAAACACCAGCTGATTAACGGATTTACATCAACATTTGTTGAATGCTATGTTTACACCTTAATTAGAAAAAAATTATTTTAAAGTACCTTTTCTCGCTCTAATTACTTAATTTTATAGATTTTTTTTATTCATTAAAGAGATAATAATTTGCTAGTGATGTGCAAGTTCAATACTTTTGGGATTCGTGGATACCCAAGAATATATTTTAGCAAAATATCAACTCTATGCAGAAAATAGTTCATAACAAAAAATTGTATATACAATCTACTATTTAATATATCAATGACAAACCAACGAATTTTTTGGTCCATGTTCGTTTTCTCACCTTTTTTCAATTTCCTGACAGTATTCCTTAAAATAATGTATTTTATTGCAAATATTTTACTAAATTTATTAAAAAATCTTTAATTCTATTAATTAGTTGTACAATAAGTGCGGTGAGCAATTCGCAATTTTTCTTCCATTTTTAATATTAATATTAAACAGCGATTTATAAATTTACTGTAAAACACACGAGCATTTAGATTAGAGAGAAAGGGACATATGAATTTGAAATAATGTGTGTTAGAGAATGAAAATGCGTTTGCGCGACATCAAAGCTGTCAAAATTAAATAAAAAAAAATTTTCTCAGTTTTTTTTTAAATAAATTAAATTAAATTTTATTGATAAATATGGATATGGAACGATACTTTTAATTGAATTTTGTATTCAAAGGAGAGTGAATTAATTGTTCGATGTGGTAAGCAATCATAATTTTTTTTCTGTTTTTAGTATCAACACAAGGTTTTTTTTTCATCAACATCAAAACACTTTACCTAACTACCCACTTAATTAGATTTATTATCGCTTTATAGTAATATTTTAATTAAATATATAGTCGTAATTTTATAGCATTCAGAAAAGTAAGTAGTAGTTGGTATTTTCGTTACTCAGCAATTAATTAGCCCAAGGGAGGAAATTGTTTTTGTTATGTCTTTTGGGCACGAATGAGCTTTACAACGTGGCCTCAAAAAATTCGGAAAAAATATGTTAAAACAATGAAACACATAAACAGTTACATTTCATTGTGTATTTTTTTTTACAAATCTCTATTCTATTCCTTTTGATAGAGATAATTAGAGAATACAACAAGGTCTTCTGGCCGGAGAGAGTTACTGTGAATTGTGGGATACTATCAGACAGGACACATCGACTCAATGATAAGGAAAAGAAAATGGCAATGAACTGAGCATATTTTATGAAGACCCGACTCAAAAATCTGTATTTCATTCATCCAGGCCTGCCAAATACAATATAAAATAAATACAAATACAATCCGAGAAGAATTGAGTGAACTTCCTAAGCTAAGGCAATCCAAAATACTATTTGGAAACTTTAACCGAAAGAGGTATAAGATGTAGCAAAAATACAGACTTAGTATGCTAAGGGGATTCCTGACTGGCCAGGTGCAGATTCTGAAAAGAAACAGAACCATTCCTTACGGTATGGGGAGTACTAATCCATAAAAGGAGAGATCATCTGCGGCATTACTGCCTAGCCCAGAGGGACTTTCCGTCCCTAAATTCACTCAAGATCCTAAAATTTCTAAATTTGAGGAGTTACTCTAGATAATGGAGTGATTCTATAAAGATAAAAGTAAGAAGGGGAAGGCATAATAGATCTAAATACAGGTCGAGGTGCATCGCTCACCTCCAATACAATCAGGCAATCAAATTAAGCCTGCTTCCCGTTTCACTTATTCTAGAAGTGACTTTCTGCATTAATTTTGTAGTCGTGACTCGCTTGTAGTCCCATAACCGGTTCTAGCATAACTGGCACTGTAATGTAAGGAGTCTGCCTTTTTTGTCGCAAAGTTATTTTCCTTCTTATTCTTCTCTAGTTATCTCTAGTATTCTCTGTTATAAATGCTGCTGGGCTGCCGGAAATGTACTTGAACTACGCCAACATTTTTCTGAATCACTCTCTATCAATATTTATGTATTATTATTTCAGAGTTGCATCTTCGAATGTTTACCATTTGATTGTAAAATTTTAACACACACACAGAGACACACACCACGGCAATCGACATTACTATTGACAAATCCAAATATTCTTATCAGTATGCAAGCGAACGACACAAATTTTGCCCGTGCTCAAGCCGAACACAGGCAACTTCTATTTAATTTAAAATGTACAGTCGAAACATTATTTTTGAACAGTAAATGTGGCGAGTCTTGGTATCATTCCGAAGGATTACTACGTTTGCATACAACAATTGAAGAAATTTTCATTCATGGAATACGTTTGTACAAACCGGATGTAAGATGTTTATGAATGAGTTTATATTACGAGTTCTGATAGTTTATAAATTTTTTAGAATTCACCAGATTTATGGCGATTCATTGAAGGTCTCAATTGGATTAATCCACAAATGACTGCCTCAATAGCTAATCAAAATCATTCGTTTAGCATTCATATACCATATTCAAGGATTAAAAACGATCGAGCGCTCAGTTGGATCTATGAAAATTTACTGGCAAAGAAATTGTCACAAAAATTAAAATATTTGGTGTCCGACAGTGAGCATCTGAGCAGTTGCTATGAAATTACATCATTTCTACAAAATCAAAATTATTTGGAAGCATTCTTTCTATGTTTAAGGGCAATTGAAACAAATCAGGAAAATCTACTGTCACCAATTAATCCAATTCTCTATAAAAATAACGTGAATCGTTCACATCATCATAAACGATCCACATCCCATCCCGATTTTTCGTTTGTGCCAAAATTAAAAACCACCGAAAATATCCACGGAATGGGCAATAAACATTCGCTACCCGTTAACTATGATAGTCAAAGTTGTATGTCTAGTCGTTTGGATGTGAATAGCGTTCATGGTGTGGAGGATGACAAACAGGCCATGTCCACTACCAAAAAATTGCCAAAAAAGTCTCGGAAATTTAAACCGAAAAATTGCAACAAAACTAAACAATTCATTAGTTTAAAATTGAGACCATGGGGTAGTTTGCCGGACATTCATGAAAATTCCGTATCCCAACGAATTCGAAGCAAAACCGTTTCGCAACCGATTCACATTCCACATCAAAAAGTTCGACTGACCGCCGGTGCATTGGCCATTAATAATCGTCAGAAAGTTCCGACATTTTCATACAAACAGATACCAAGTGATTCGGGATCAAGCAATGGACAACCGATGGCGAGTAATAACAGTAGCCTGAGTAGACGCGATGAATTGTCAATGATATCATTGGTTAAGTGTGACGACATTAAAATACATTTTGATCAAAAACATACGCCAAAGGGAAGTGGGGAGAGTGGAAATTTTGTTACCGCCACACCGGACGAACCTATTGAATCGTCACCAAAGAAACAAAGTCCGATTGGATTCTTTTCGTTCATCCCCATTGGCAAGGATTCATTTTCCCTGTTTGGTACGGCCGAAAAACCGGAATCTCAGCAGGCCGCCATTAAAACTGGATCGGCACCGGGTGACTTTGTGAACACTTTTTTGCCGCGACAAGGTGAGAAAATTCAACATCGCTACGGTAAATCGATAATGGAAGTGGGCAATGATTCACCGCCGCTAGTTGTTGCTCAGCGACCAATGCAGGGACAGAGTTTAACGTCATTTTTGCAGGCGGGGCAATTCTCACGGGCCAATAATGAGTTGGAACGGGAAAATGCTCATTTTAGTGTGTCAGAGGCTATGATTTCGGCCATCGAACAGATAAAATGGCGTAATGTAGAAAAGTTACGAGTCAAAAAATTGACAGAACTCCAACTGCGACAATCCGGTACCAGACGGAAAACACGACGACGAGAACATTGCATGGAGAATTGGGAGAATAGCGAAAATTATCATAGATTTGGTACGTCCATTTCATCGAGTGACAGTTCATCGAGTGAATCACACTTTTCCGCAACCGATTCGAGTAGTGAAAATGGTGATTCGAATTATCTTCATGTAAGTTATCGAATTGCATTGGAATCAAATCAAGAAATTCTATAAGAAATTAATTAATCTCAGGGTCTCTCCGTTTCGTCGCACAGTATTAACGATCATGCAGCATACGCTGAATGGGGAGACAATAATTTGGATACATTGTCGGCTGAAAGTGTGGCACTTAGTTTAATCTCAAAATTTAGCGATAAACAATTACCAAAGGCATCCGATCTACTTTGGCTTGTATCGGAACAGGTAATTTTAACCTTCAGAAATCTGGGGGTTTCTGACAAATTTTTGAAAAACAAAAAAAATCTCCTTTCAGGATGCACCACAAAAAATGTTACCAATGCCAGGCAGTTGGTCTATTAGTCCCGATGAAATCTATAAAGTTCCCTTTACTCGAGGTACAAGAGATTGGGCACCACCTAGAGCACAGATTATCTTTACAAGTCATCCGTCCGTTGAGTGAGTTTGTTTTTGTTCAATTTGGAATTTCATGATTACATGTGGTGCTCTCATAATTTTAGTCGAAAAAAACAATTGTACAGTCAAAATCAACGATGTGCTGGCTGTGGAATGAAAGTGGCCACCGCATATTCTCATCGATTTCGATATTGCGAATATTTGGGAAAATATTTTTGTACAGGATGTCATCGGAATCATATATCAACAATACCAGCACGAGTTTTAAACAAGTAATGTTTCATTTTAAATAAAAATTTGTAGGTTAAAGTTTGGAATAGTCTCATAGATCATGCAGATGAATGAAATTTTATTTATATTTAAGTAGTTCCGGAATATCACCAGTCGAAAATCACCCAAATCTACTGGTGAAAAATTGTTCCAAATAGTTATCCCATGAATAGAGTAAAAACGATTTAATGGACCTGAGAAGACTTTCATTTATATTTTCAGGCATCATTCATGACGAAATCATTCATTTTAATAATAATTTTTCTTTCCACAGATGGGACTTTACATGTCATCCTGTAAGTGTTTTCTCCTATCGTCTTCTAGATCAAATATGGTCCTATCCACTATTCAGAGTATCGGATCTGAATCAAACGCTATATACCAAGGTGCGATCATTAAAGTTTGCCAAACTGAAACGTCACCAGTTGAAATTTATTCAGGATTTCATAATGTCCTGCAGATTTGCGGATATGTAAGACTTTCTATATTGGATTAATTAATAATTTTTGGCAATAATAACTTCCATTGGATTACAGTTCAAAAAATCTCTTCAACGAAATTGCTAGTCATATATCATCCGATCCCGACATATGGTCAATGGCTGATTTTGTGGCCGTCAAAAATGGTTCATTCTCAAAACACATTAATGCTCTGATTACAAAATGTGAGGAACATGTTTTTGAATGTGAGGTACGTTCACTCTAAAGAGATAATTTCTGTCCTCAATAAATTGAATATTAATTACTTTAAAAAATAAAGCTCTGCACTGCACGTGGATTCATTTGTGAATTATGTCCCCGAAAACAAATAATTTTTCCGTGGCAATCGAAAATTAAGCGATGCAACAATTGCGGAGCTTGTGTTCATGAACGCTGTTGGAAGGATGATTGTGCAAAGTGTCAAAGGATCAAAAAACGACAGCAACTATTAGATACAAGAAAAATATAAAGTATACTCTAATGCTAATGCTAATTCTAATCAATTTGTTGAGCTTTGTTTTCTATTTTCGTTCTAGAATTTTTTTTTGTTCTTTTGCAAATTCGTTTGACAATTAATATTGTGATATTTTACGACAGAAATGTTTTATATTTAAAAGTGTTTCAAAATATATTTGATACCAAGAACATAAAGACAATTTTATTGGTAGTGGAGTGGGAGGGAGTTTCATATTCCATTTTTGGAATGATACAAATTATTCAAGGAAATAATGGATAAACACCCACGTAAAAGTGTGTACAATGTAAATTTGTACATAGACCAAATACAATTTCTCAGAAATAGCTAAGTGGAGGATAAATTACTGAAAATATTATTCGTGCTGAAATATAATTAGGGGATTCATTCATTGTACGAAGATTTTCTCTATTTGGTGTTATTCTATCGTATAATCTTAAGAGTTTTGCTACTTCTCTATATTATTTCAGGCATTAGGAAGTATGATCGTGGCCAACTTTTTTTTGTTCCTGAATCAACAGAATATTAAGCCGACACAACTGCGGCACAGTGGTAGAATTCTCTCTTTGGATGTCGGCAGATGAACTTGTGTCGAGTAATTCCGTAGGTCACTTTTAAGCTGTCGGTCTCGTTATATGCAAAATACATCGAGCTCCCAACGATGGTTGATTCTATGTGCACACGGTACGAATTTACATTACGTATCCGAAAACAAAAACCTTAGCTTCGCATTCTGGACAAAAGTTTCATCTATCCTCCATCTCTATCGCAAAATATATATGTATGTATGTTGTGTTAGGATTTATACATAATATCGGCATTAACTTAGATTTTATTCGATTACTGCAAAAAAAAATCACGGTTCTGTCGCTTGACGTTTTTTCTTTCGAAATTATTCGATACGTAATTATTTCTAAGTATATTTAATTATTTTAAATTGGAGTTATACATAGTTTCTATTGATAGTTATTCAAATTTTAATTGTACGCCATTTTGTATTAATCTGTAAATTCATAGTCGGCCATATTATTACGTTTAGAAAATTGAAATGGATGCTAAGGAAATTAGCCCTATCGAAAAGTTTTTACTTTCTTTATGTAATTCATGCTTGTGCCTTTTTTGTTCCTTTTTTTAATCACATTCCGAATTATTGATTAACGTAAACTTTTACCTCCTGTTTTAACCTTGACTTTGTGCATCGTAAATTTTCTATAGTCTGTTCACAGGGGTCAACCTAACCCCCCATATATATATTTTGTTAGTTGACGCAATTCTAGTTGCCTGGTGTATTTAGAGTTGGTGCGAAAACTTATCACCATTTATTTAATTAGGTTCACTAGTAAAAATGATACGTATGGTTGTGAAGCATGGACATTAAATGCATCAGATTGTCAGCCAACTACTGGCAATCTTTGATCGTAAAATACTAAGGAGAATATATGGTGTGGTACAAATCCGCCATTAAACATGCGATATAGAATAACGGATCAACAACGAAATCGTTGTAATTAGATTCAATCGAACAAAACGTGACTTGGTGACGTGATACGAATGTTCGACACTAGCACGGTAAAAAAAAGGACTTTTCCGCACAAGAGAAAGAGGTAAACCGAAAAGAAAATGATTCGACGCAGAAGTATTGCGATTATAAATTAGACAACGGGTGCCAATCGGGAAATTTGGACCACAGTGTACCAATTCACCACTGATTGATTGATTGTCGTTTAAAAAGTTGTCCGAAAAAATTATACGGAATTACTTACTTAATATTCATGTCTTCAGAAATTACTTTCGTAATTACTTGCCCGTTCGTTGATCGGATCGTCTAATTAAAGTTTAGTAAAACACTAAATGGTTAAATATTTTTACTAAGAATAAGTTTTAATAACATTAAATCTGATAATTATAATATTTACATCTCTTTTTTTCTGTTTTTTTATAATAAATTTTTAAATACTAATATATTTTGAATTAGGAAAAAAAATATAATATTCATCTTGATTTCATATTGATTCATATGATTTCATTTTTCATTTGTTTTGTTTTTTTGTTTTTTTTTTTAATCATTTTTGCTAAAGAAGGAGGAGTAGGAGAAGGGGGGGCGGTAAGCCGGACGTGTGTTTAGTTGGATTTTATATTAGCACATTAAGTATTTATTTATTTTTTATTTATTTTTTTTTCTTGTAGTAGCTTTTTTTAACATAAAACAATTATTTTATATTTTAAACACGTTAGACTTTCCTACACCTAATTGGGTCCAGCCATAGCCATTTTGTTTTGTTTTGTTTTTTTTTTTCATTTTTTGTAATATGATCGTTGCAAATCGCGCAATAATAAATTAGGAAATAATATATATATATATATATATTTGCTTTGTTTGTTGTTACTTATGTATTGGTTTGTTTGTGGTGTCCGTGTGTGTTTTGGGGTGTGTGTGTGTTTTGGTGTTTCTGTGTTGGTTTTTTTTCTTGTTTCTTTTATATAATAAAATTAAAAATCTAAACATATATAACTTCTTTTTTATTTTATACACAATTATCTTATTCATTATATTTGATTTGATTTGATATTTCAATAAAGCAATTAAAACGGTGTAACTGTATAATACTTAGAAAATATTTTCATTTTTTATTTTTATTATTATTATTTTTTTTTTATTATTTTAATTATTTTGTTACATAATTTATGCACTCTTTTTTTTTTGTAAAGAAGAAGTAACATTAATACGCATTAAATTCCAAAACAGCACTGTGTTTAAACTAAATTTCCAAATAATAACTATAAAAAAAAGGTTACAAAATACAGCACGTTGTCGAACAGCACCTATTGGAACCTCCTTTGCTTTTCTGTCTTTGATCTGAAAAAGAGCAATTTTTTTTTTGTGGTTTCGGTTCACTTTTTTTTTGAAAAATTTGCTAGGTAATTAGCAAATCTTCGATTCTAGGAGAGTTTTTTTTGTTTTTGATTGCATCCCTTTCTATACATATTGCCTTGAATTTATAAAATATCGATGGCGATTTGACAAAAGGGTCTAACATCAATTTTTTTTGAAAATTGTTTTTTTTTATGAAATCTGATAGTTTGGGATATTTTACACTATCTGGCAACACTATTTTTACAAAATTTCACCAAAAAATATGGGTTTTTAAACGTTCTCTTCAATGAAGTTCTGTTTTCTCTCTCGTGAAAAATTTGAAACATGAGAGTTACAGCCTTTTGTCTAAGGACCATCGATATATATATATATATATATATATATATATATATATATATATATATATATATATAAATTTTTTTAT
>JANSTT010014986.1:0-21995 GCA_026745375.1 Platyura marginata | reverse complement strand
AACATTTTAATTATTCCCATGTTTCGCATAAGTGACTGAGAGTCACATCGTGGTATCATTTGTTACAAAAACACGTGACACGATTAGGGTTAAACTAGTTTCCGAGATATTGGCAAATACTTTCCGAAAATATTCGTGGAACACCCTGTATTTCGAGTATGTTCATAAATAATGTAAAAATTGGATACACAAAGTACCTAATATTTATCCCCACACTACCTTGTACCATTTACTTTGTCTGATTTGCTCCAACACAAAAGAGATTTAACTCCTGAAGACTTTCCGGCTGAAGTACCAGAATCTTGATCACGGGGCGAATGTAATACGACTTAAAATTATACGAAGAAGACAATGGTGGTGAAAAAATGCGAACTATTAATGTTAAGGGGTGTTGCAAACTCCCTACCAAAGATATTGGGTACTTTAAGTAAAATATAATTTTGCTTCAGAATAAGTTTACATTTTTGAAGCAAGTTTTAACTTTATTTAATTTTTATTTGATTTTTCGTTGTTGAATGTTAAATTTTATTTGACTTGTGGCCGCTACGGTGTTGGTATCACACATCGTTTTCTATTTAAAAAAAAAAATAGCCAATCCAGTCAATAGGCAATTATAGACAACAATATGTACATATATAGTGTAGGAGTATCGTCCATTTCATATTCAGTCCTATTCTATTCTATTCAGTCCAATTGGGTCAATTTGATGCGTTATTTTTACAAGCACGTTTTTGACGAAATTTTGAGTATTATTGGACAATCTATTGTATTTCAGTAAAATTCAGGAAGATCGATTTAAGAATTCTGATTTCGCAAGTTATTTTTGTAGGGAAACAGGTTAATCAATTGGTATCAAAAACTATTAAATTTGTATTATAATTGGTAAAAAGAATATTTCTTGAACACAAACTCCAATCTTACTAAAATAAAAAAAAAAAAAATTTCTAAAATTTATAGATATTTTCAATTTTTGTTGACATCCAAAATTTGCGAGAATATGACAAATTTTCAAAGTAAAGTTTACAATTTATTTTATTCCCCATCTGCAAATGGCATACATTTAAGAAAACTGTCAAACTTGCAATTGGGTAAAACTATTAAGATTAAATACTTTAGTTATATGAAACTTGGTAGAAAATTAATTTCAAATCACATGTTCCTACATACATTACATAAACGGTGACATTAGGTAGATTAGATATACATATGTACATATGTAGGGGAGACCAGAGCTGAAAATAACAGATGTAGAATTAACATCCTGATTTCCGCCAAACTATAGCGGTTGAAATCTCAAACCTCTTCCAATTTTCTCTATTCAACGTTCTCGATCGTGTATAGGTACGATCACATTGAACGCCGATAGCGCGTGTGCTTATTGCTTATGCTTATTGCCGACAACTAGTAGCAGAAATATCATCATGTATTGTTATTGTGTTTCGCACAATAAACGTTTGTACTTTTTGCTGAAGCTGGTTTCAGCGCCTACCAACTTACATAAATGTTTTTTATATTTGTGCTCGCTGATGCCGGCGACTTATTTTGACATTTGAAAATTGTACTGGCCAACACCCCTCGGTCTTTCAGTGACCAGTGTTTCCATAAACTTTGTATTATTCTCGCTTAGTTTGCAGCTTTTTCAATTAGTATGAAGGTCTCTTTGAGAGCAGGTCTGGATCCACAAAAATGTCTCGATCATCCGCGTTTCCTAGTATTTGTATTGACCTATGAAATATAGTTCCTAATTCAATCCAAATTCAAGTGTTTTCTCCAGAATCTGTCTTGATGTGAATATTTGGTCGGTCGTTGATTTTTTTGATCGAAATTCGCATTGGTATTTTCCTATTCATCGCTTCACTGTATGGTTTCAGTTTCTCGCATATGATGTTACAGAGAATTTTATACGATAGGGATACGGAAGGGTAGGGAAAGGGTGAGGGAAGGGTAGGGAAAGGATGGGAGAAGAGTGGAGGTGGACATATATATAGAGGTGATTGAGGAAAGGTAATTTAGTGTGGAAGCCGTGCAGATTTACTTGGCAGCCTCTGTTACTCCTTTCGTCTATATATTATACATTTGCTTTGCCACCATCATATAACCAACACAACCAACACAAATATTATTTTAATTTTTAAACTATTTCATTAAATTTTCTATAAAACTTTAAAAGTTACCACACTGAATATACAAAATAGTCAATATTAAAAATTCCCTTGAGGAAACTCTGGCGAAAACTTTTTGTATCGTCGTACAAAAAGAAAAACGTCTGACATAATATCATCGTCATGTACCCACCTATATACATATACATGAATTGAACTTTTACAAAAGCTATACAATCTAGAAAAAGTTTCTAAATTTTTATTTTAAAATATATAAAACATTATGGAAAAGCTCTTCCTATGTCAAACGTAACGCCCGTATAAATATTCAAACGTCATTCAATGCTTTCTTTATATTGTGCATGGGTATGATGGTGTTGTAAAATTTATAGACAAACAATAAAACTTCAATTTAACGATACTTTCGCTGTGCTCGGAAAATAACATTGGTTGGCAAATGGAATTACACCATTAAACATATAATATCCTCTTTTAACGGAGAAAATGCAAACATCGGATTTAATGTTTCAACACATCAAGCAATTAATCTTGAATTAAGGATTTAGCCAAACTTAACTTGTTTGTACTGTTAAGGAGAAAGCCTGGTTCTTAAAAAGGAACATTGTAAGTCCAAGTAATCCCACAAGAAAAGCATATTTCAAAGATAGATTTTGTGTGTCGACTTTTTGGGGATGATAGATATTATTTTGGGGGAGAAAAAAAAGTAGCCAATACAAATTATTTCCCGTATAATATAAAAATATACTTATATGGATACAGTTTTTGCAGATGAAATCAATAATACTTTCATTTTTTCAATGATATTGGCATGTTGTTTATTATTTGATCAGATAAGATTGTATATGTATGTATATATGTATGTAATACAAATACATACATACACAAAAGACTAATAGATGTTACATGAAAAAATCTCCAGATGTAACAGAAAATCAGCAAATTAATCAAATGATAAGCAGCTCTGTTTGATAAATAAAACAAACAAAGGATACAAATTAGTAACTTTTGAAGCATAACATATAAATTAAGGGTTGAATACTGCAGACTGTGGCTTAGTTAGGAACATATACTATGTATGTGTACTGTTAAGGCTAATTTTAGATCGTTATGGTTAGATTAAAGTTCAATAATTCCGTATGTACGTCAGCGATTTCAAAATGTCGGGAGTCGGGGACAAATTATTTGCATGCAACCAAAATTGGATTGCGTAAAATTAAAAATTGTGAATGCGTTTTTCATATATTAAAATTGTTTCTATAATATTGTAAACTCCTCTCATCATTAATGTAAGAACTTTGGTTTTCCCATAAATATGTAGAAGTGAATTTTAAAAGAAGAGAAAGAAAGCCGAAGTGATCTGTAGAGGTGAATTTGTTTTTTTTTGAGCATACACTCACCCGATCGCCAATAAAAGCACCTAAATCCCACATCCGAATAGTTCCTTTGCAAGCCACCGGCGTTGACATACAAAAGAAATCGGGCTGAATGAAAAGGAAAGAGAAGAGGTAGGAAGAAAAAAGAGAAGGGAACGAGGTGGACTGACTGTTAAAGGAAGAGGTTGTTGTGAAGGCTTGCAGTTTTTTTTGTGGAATTGTTTTTTTAATTTAAAAAAGGTTAAGAAGAAATGTAAATTTTGAGTTTGAAAAAAAGTGTATAAGAAATTTAAGTTGGAAGAAAAAGGAAAAGAAAAAGAAAAGTTAAAGGAAATATTGCGAGGGCAGGAACGTGGAAGCTCCCACAAAAGTTCGGAAAAGTGTTTGGCGGTCATTCGCCTCATCGGACCACGGAACGAGGTACCCACCACCTACAGTTAGCTAAGGTAAGTACGACGTTGACATCACAAGTATAAGGCATATTTTGTATGAAAAATTTGAAATTCAGTAATTTCTCCTAGTTGTTAGAATTGATATCTGAGAAATCTATTCATGTTCATTATTTTCAGTTCATATTCATTACTTCTAAATCGTGGAGAAAAAACGCGAATAAAATTTTCAAAACATGAAACCAATGCTTCCCTTTTATATTTCATATAAATAGTATGGAAGCAAAATTGCATGGGAGTGTAAATTTTATAGTTTAACAGTCCTTTCGAAACTATAGTACCTACATCGTTACCAGATAATCAACGTTAATCTCAAATTAAATAATAGCTACAAAAAAGTAAACCTACATATTTCTTCTTGTAATATCTGCTCCAATCCGGCTGGCAATCCAGGAATTTAGATGCATTGTTTGTCTCCTGGCATCATCCATCAATTAGGCTATTATAACCTCATATGCATTGGCATTAGGATACCGAATTTGTTCTGATTGGAAAATTTAATCAAGTCGACATTCATTATATCAGTCTGTCGATTATGTTCAGAAATAACTTGAAACGCCATTTTGTATTACGCAAACAATGTTCACTAATATTTTTAAACATTTTCACCGAGTAGTTTCCTCTAAACAGAAAACAATATTAACTAACAACATTTGCGTAAATTTATCGGAATAATCTCTAATAATTGTATGTTGCAAAGTTGCATAATGTATAGGTATGCATACATATATGTGTGTGTATGCATTATGTACATATATTTGAAGGAAGACTATATGCCATAATATGAATCCTGTTCCGCCAAAATAGTTTTTTTTAAAAAAGAAAAGTTTTAGTTTTCAGAGCAGGTTTTAATGAAAAAGTTCCACTTTTCTGTGCATTGCCAAATGTAAGTAAACACAGAAATTCTATAATTAAAATAAATGAGATAGTACAACTCTCTGTACGTACGTACATGAAGTATTTACTCGTTTATATATGTATACATAGATAACATGTATGTATGTATCTTTGTATACCTATTCGTAAATATGTACCTATATATTTTCAGAAATTGTGGTGAAAATATTCTAAAAACTTTTATTTTAAGCAAAAACCTATTTTCACGACATAATCAAGTTTAGCATTTTCGTAACTTTATATAGATTTTCTCTTGGGTAATATGTTCTACCTTAAAGCTATGCAGTTTCTTAATTAGATTGTGAAATTTTGCATTTTCCTCACTGCATCCATTGTATATATGTATGTATGTACACAATTGTACATGCACGTACAGTATATACACTGTTCTATACTTATGTAGGTATGTACATTAGGGTGGATCGCTTTTTAAAAACTGAGATTTTCCAAAGCTCTGCGGGCGGAAAAATTATGTTATTGCCTAAAAATCTTAAGTTTAAAATTTTGTGCAAAAAAAAAAATTTAATTTGACGGTCCCGCGACCAGTTCAAAGGTCAAAATTTGGTAGTTTTTTCAGTTTTTGACCAATAACTCTTCAACAAATAATTTTAACTTAATTTGATGTATGACAAAGTGGTTGTTTATTGTAAATCAAGAATTTTTATATATTAATAAAGTTAGTTGAACTATAATCCGAAAATCATGACTTTTTATATTTAAGTCTATCTAAATAATTATAATATGAGCAAAACATAGAGATGTTATATATCATTTTAAAGGTAATTTAATAACCTATAACTTTGCCATACATCAAATTCAGTTAAAATTATTTGTTGAAGAGTTATTGGTCAAAAACTAAAAAAACAACCAAATTTTGACTTTTGAACGGGTCGCGGGACCATCAAATATAATTTTTTTTGCACAAAATTTTAAACTTAAGATTTTTTGGCTATAACACAAGTTTTCCGCCCCCAGGGCTTTGACAAATCTCAAAACCAAAAATCTCTATACAAAAATAATCCACCCTAACAAGCATATAAAATGATATGAAAACGAACGTCTGTTTATCATAGCAAGCGAGGTAAGCAGAGAGCGTACCATACACACTAACTATTGCGCACAACACGTTAATGTTGGTTAAATATTTAGTTTGCAATTTAATATTCAGAAATTATTTCCAAACAAATTAATTTTAATTTGCACTAATATGAGAGATAAACTAAATTTGAAAGTTCTATATTCAAATAGGTAGGTAGGTAAGTACATAATCTACATACTTTTATATTTATCATCATTCATCAGATTCAAAATGGAATTAGTTATGTATTTATTTTTTATTTTTATCTTTAATTCAACAACTGTACCAACAACAAACTGCATATGTAAATATTTTCTATAATTTGGTAGAGAAGAAGACCAGGCCAGTTTGGTTAACACGATAACTCAAGAATGCGTTGAGCTTAAAGCTTGAATTTTTTTATTCATATTTTGACACATACTAAATTACAATAGAACACCAATTTTCTTACAATTCTTATATGAGATTTAAATATTTATTACAACAAAAAATATACAGTTTGACTACTACTAGTAGTCAATCATTAATATTATTGAGTAGATTAACCCTTTGAGACCTGAACTTTTGTCGAATTATATTTATTAAAATGTTATTCTAGCTAATTTTTGGTCGTAGAATCAAAATGTGTCAAATTTTTTTTTGATCCAGATGCTAGGTAGGTACCATATCGTCGGTGTAACTGTGAATACATATACCGTAACTGCAAATAGTTGATTTGACAGGTTAAGTAAAAATCTATTTAACTTTTAATGATATTTGGTGGCATAAGTGTTGCCGCTTTATGAATTTTTGAGCTACACCATCGATATGGTACTTGCTTTTATTTCGCCACATGTTTTGCCTTTACTGAAAGACATTTTTCTAGCACTTCTAAGAGAATAAAATTGCGCCTTCAACAATACGGAATCATTTAGTAAAAAAACCTGGGACCTTCTTTTTCGTTCAGATTATAATATGAAAAATGTTACAATTATAACAATTAGTGGTGTACGGACACTGTTTTGCAAAACTTATTATCTCAGCTGAATAAAATAATTTCTATTGTGTCGGTATGTATGTATTGTATATTTTTATTTATTTATATTTTAATAAATTGTTATTTTTTTTTCATTACACATTACATTACAAAAATTAATATAAATATGTAAATACGTACTACGTACGAACTTCTTGTTTTTTTGCCAAAACATCTCTATTTATTTTGGCGAAAACAATCAGTTGGTAGGTATTTACATAAATATATTTTTTATACGTAGGTACTCAATGTATTCAAGGTTATCAAATCGTACTAACGTAACAATATTGATTAACATGATTTAATTCCAAGTTTTCAAAATGTCAACAATTTTCGTCAAAATATTTAGATACTGGCAATATTTAGTAGGGCGGGTTAATATAATATGGTTGCCTTTGTGTTAGCTTTACTTAGCAGCTAAGAGCTAAGAGAGTGCCTGAAATGTTCTGACATTTAATTGTTTGTGAAAAATCGATTTTTGGAATAAAAAAATGTTGCTTAATTTATTTAGTACCCCCCACCCCATTCTTATTGAAATTTTAGCTTTTGGTTAATGAGTTCTGTTTGTAGGCAGATCCTAGCAATAATTTGAAAAAAATACAGGATTTAAAAAGGAGAAATCTGGTAAAATGTTTAAAAATATCTAATTTTGGCAATTAAAATTATAAATAAATAAATAGAAATGCCTGTTTTGTAAGGTTTGGTGAAAAATAGGAGAATTTGGCATTCTGGGATTTAGTTAAAAAAGTTAATAATATTTTATTCTTCTAGTGAAAGCTGAGGTTAATTATGTAGATATATTAAAAAATTTGACATGCTTTTCAGTCATTATCTTAAAAATAATCTTAAAAGGTTACACAAATAGTTAATTGATACACATAATATAGTAGTTCTAATCCGATGACGTAAAATAAACACTCGTCTAAGTATATACCTATTCGTTTCCTAGGTAGATCAAAACATAGTCCACTGCAATTTTGCTATACCTTAAATGCGCTTAGGTTTGTCTTCATCCCCTTTGTAGGAAATAATTGCATTTTAGAAGAACAAACTTGTAAACATGTATCCACAAAGTTGCACAACGGTAACGGACCTTTGTTTAATTTATATCTTTGTCAACTGGGTAATTTGATTTCGAGTTATACACAATCCAATTTCTGTTAAAGTTAAATCAGCATACGATCTATGTACAATTTCACATATACATACATATGTACTTATAATAGAAGGAGGTTATTATGTATAGTACATATAAGTATATAAATAAATAGATAGCCGAACTATCTAATCACATGAAAAAGATGGCTCAAATATTGTTTTTGTACTAATTTTTAAAATAATTAACAAACACAAACACTGTTAAAATATCGATTCCAATTGGTCTGATTTCTACTTTTGCTGGTATTTTAAGTATTCATCATCATATAAATACAGTGGTACAAAGAATTATTCGTACACTTTTTTATTAATATAGTTTTGAAATTTTTAGAAAACTGATTTCAATCAATTAAAATGAATTTTAAATGTTCTTATTATATTGTAGATATCCTTTAAAGATTTTAAGAAAAACAAATTTTAGGTATTGGAAATTGTTTTCAATTTTTTCTAAAAATTGCAAAAATATATTTTAAAAAAAGTGTACGAATAATTCTTTGTACCACTGTATGTAAATATGTATTTGTAAAAAGCTTTCCAGAGTTGGGTTATATTTAGGCAATTCTATCTAATTAACTAGAATTTAACAGATTTTGACAGATTTGACAGATAGCCAATTTACATATATATTTGTATACAACCCCATCCCTCATATTAAATGTCAAATTTTTAGCTAATTAATTGGTTGTTAAAACACTAATAATGCGATAGTTAATAGTGAGCTGTAAATCGGGATGTTCTGTGTGTATATGTATTCTATGTATTGACAGATGAATTGTATGCCTTCCATTGAACGTCTATATGCTTACCATTCAATTTTGGTAATTGAATTGAAACGTCTGGCAAATTTTTGATATTTTTCGCATATCAAATATCTTTGTCGTATTATCATATGATCAATTATTGACCGTAACTTTGAAAAACGAAAAATTTGACAATAATTTGCTTGAAAAATATGAAACATTTTCGGGTTTAACAATTACCATCTACTGCTAATTACAATAGTCGACATTATCTGACAGTGAGAAAATAAATAAAAAGAATTATTATTTTTCTGTTTAAAGGCAAGTAATTTTGATTTTATCATTATATCGATGGATATCACTACTTATAACTTAAACAAAGATTTTGATATTTTTATTTTATTGCTTTTATTGCTAGTTTTCTAATAAGGACATACCTATTTGTTCGATTTTTAATAAAAATACTTTTACTGTCATTCTACTCACATCTGACACCTTGTATTGTTACATCTATTTTACTACATAATAACCAGTGACAGTAGCATTTGAAAGGACTTTGGATCTGTGATTTAGAAGTTACAGGTAATATTCCAATTAAAGCTATTCAAATTAATTCTTTAAAAAAGTCTTACTTACATGCTTTTTATGACCTTTTAAACCTTTGCACAACTAAGTATGAGTAAATGTAGCTTGCACCAACCATATTATTATGTAACACGTTGAATCATCATATAAACGCGAGTCGAGTCAAAACAGATTTGGCTCGATTCCTAGACTTGACTGGGTTGAATTGAAATGGTGTTATATAAACGCGAGTTGACTTTCAACCTTGTTTTAACTTGATCCTAACTCGATCTTTCAACTTTGCTTGTAAACGTGGTAATGGTCGGCCTAAATATCCTAATTAGATATATCTCTCAATGGTTTAGCTTTATTTACATATATATGTAGGTATATACTATTTGTTGGAGTATAATATCTTCATTTGGTCTCATATTATACCGAACCAAAACTCATTAATATCTTTATATGTTTCCTCTAAATTTTCTTTTATACATTTTATACACAGAGAGAAAAAAAACTTTCATATTAACGAAAAATGCAGTTGGACCAACAAAAAAACGCAATTAAAAATCGACCAACATACAAAACATTTGATTTCGACTTTCAGTCATTTGAAACAACAACTATAGTGTTAGTTGAATCTTTCAATTCAATAACAACACTGTTGACATTTGATTCAAATGAGTTGTTATGTTTTAATGGTTGAATTGACTACTTAAACATATAAAATGATTGCAAAAACTAAAAATGTATAAGCAGTTGAATTGAATGTTTATTGTCAAAATTAAAATGAGTATTTTTCTCTCTGTGTAGAATCACAATTGATTAGGTAACCCCAAGTTCTTGGTTGTGTTTTTGTTTTAGCTAATTTACGAATCAGCATCAATCACATTTGATGTCCATATAAAATCAAATTGATATTGATTTCTTAACATAATTTCAACTTTTTTCCTAACATACCTACATAAGTATTGTAGCTCTTGGCTTTTGCTCTTTATTGTAATTATTGTATGTAGGGACTAATGAAATAAAACAATTAAAGAGTATAAGGAGGATGTTTTGCTTTTAAGTTTCTCTTGGTGCACTCAGTATAATCTGTATGTATATGTATATGTATGTATGTCTATAAAAAAAACTCACGAAAAACATTAACTCCTTCTAATTCAACCAGCCGCCACCTAATTGAATTTCCATTTTGTCAACTTTTTTGTTTCCAATGAGAAAAAAATCCATTAGCTCCATTCTGCAAATGCTTTTGATAATAAAACAATGTGACAGGCTAAAAGTAACAAGGAAATTAATGAATTTTCCTTGTATTTGTTAAAGAATAAGACCATCACCAGAAAAATAAGAAAAGTTTTCTGTTTTTCGTTCAGTATCCAGATGGATAAATTAAATTTCCTTTCTAGAAATTCATTGTTGTTTTCGGTTACAATGCGATACTTACATTTATACACAAGTAGGTAGCTACCTACTAAAATATTGTAGTGGGTAAGTGTAATTTAAATAAATAATACAGTGTTGAGCAAAAATATACCTACCAAGGTGTTATTTGTATAAATGAAACTTCTGCTGAAATTGAAATTGTCCTTTTTTATTATTAGTACAAAAAAAAATATTATATTTAAAACTAATAAATATTTTAAAACATTAACACCATCAAATTTGAATGTGCAAAGTATGTACGTACATTGTTAATGTTTTAAAATATTTTTTAGTTTTAAATATAATATTTTTTACAGCCAATTTCGAAATACATTTTTTTTTTTACTTTGTTTCTTAGATAGCTTTGAACCAATGTGTTAAATTATTTAATCCTCCTATATAATATTTTACTATATATAGTTAAGTTTAAGTAAACCTAAACCTAACAAATCCCTTCCCTACCTGTAACAATCTTTAAACGAGACAAACTATAATCTCTCAATTAAAATGTTCCCATAACACAACTTCTATATGTATATAATACACGATTTTGCTCTTACATCAAGACCGAATCGAGGTTTAATATAATTTAGTAATCTTGTCCCACAAATAATCTAATTTCAAAATGATTTGCTCAAAATATCCCATCATACCTGTTTAATATTTGGAACCCGTTATATCTCGTACTATTTCATGATCTATAGATATATACAATTGGTGTGCATATTTTAGTCGTTCTTAGAACACCCTATTAACTACTTGTTCTACTTTATGAAAGAACCATATTATTAAATGAAAATATTAGCAATGTAGTGAAAATGTTGTTAATAAATATCACCCATATACATATACATATGTAAACAACGTTGTGGTTCTGTTTTTTAAGTAGAACTTTTGAGAGAACAAGAGAGTTACAAACTAATAGTTCTGCTTTAAGCTACGAGCACAATGCGACTCATCGTTCCGCCCGCTTATAAATATTGAAAATGTCAACATAGCATACAAGTGCATAGGCTTTTCGGTAGGTATGTCACAATAAACGGAACGGTACGTCGAGAGTTGGCAACGGAATGGAACGGAACACAATTTGACTATTAAAACTGTTAAACGGAACGGAAAGGGACGGATTGTGCCTATAGCTTTATAGTAGTGTCGATTTTTTTGTGTATGCCATTTTTCTCTTGTAAATTACTACAATTCGAACCATTTTCTTGTGCATAACTATACACGCCAATGATACTTATACACTTAATCATCTATGTATATATGTGTGTGTATTATGTTGTTACTGTACCTATATACATATATATATACATTTACAACCCCCTTACAAACTGGATAATATTCACGATAATATCCTAAAATTAGGCGTTTTATTTTACAAACATTTTCCTTTAACGTTTTTATGTTGACTGATGTCTTCCCATTATAAAAATTTTCCTTAGAAATACCATGTTGCAATATAATGCTTAAAGAATAGAATTATTACTTTTCCTTGAAGTAGACGTGTCTGAAATATATAAGCCCGAAGTGATTCTAGATTTTTGTCATATATCCTTAGTATATTCATCATAGGAATCGTATATTTTATATTTTAAGGATATATACAGGTAGATAGGTACTAGCAGATATACCTATATAATATGTATGTATGTATGTATATCTCTTTTATATACAGAAAATACGAATGCCTTGAAAGCATCACCTAGATATCTATTTCACGTTTTACGACAATTTTAAATTACATTTAGGTGGTGTATAGATATTGTGTATGGGTTATACAGAAAGTGAGTATAAGATACTGAAGTGTAAAATGTTTTTAGCTTGTCTTATGTGACAAAACATATAACCCCATGTCGAAATACTCATAAATCACTAATTAGACTTAGCAAATCTGCGTTGCTTACGTTCTAAATTGGAAAATCTCATTAACGTTCTATAATTAATCACACAGTGACAAAGAAGATTTGTGATTTGATTATTGCTTAAAGGAAGAGTAGAAGTAAGAGAAAAATAAGAAGAAAAAAAATATATTTCAAATTAGATTTTACATCTTAATTTAATTATATATACATACATACATACCTATATATACATATATATTGTATATTTATATATAAAAATATTGTCGAATCTATACATAGGTATGTGTGGATGCTAAGGAATATTTGCGCCAATTAGAGGAACATTTGGTTTTCTCTTTTTTGTGATCTTCTGATGATATATGTACATAAAATATGTATTACGCTGTTAAATTGTATTTTAAAGATGAAAATTCGTTTTGCTATCCAACTTGTTGAGCTATAATAATTGCGGTGAAAGATTGGGTCTAATTATTTCATTGCCTAATTTTTGACCGGACGTTAGTTAATGCAAGAATATTAAGTGTTTACGAACAACGCTGTGTGAGTTTAAAATTTGATCTAAAACTTACCACCAGATCAACGAAATTTTAAACATGGTCAGATGCTTGCATAGTCTACAATTGCACAGCTTTCATATGTAGGTATACTACATAAAACTATGTCGAAAGAGTTCACTATTTACAATGGACAACGTTAGGCCAAATGGATACAATTATAGGATCACGTTGATTTGTAAAATTCTGATCATTCGAAAATTATATTTCTATAAGGATAAGGAACATAAATGTCTTACACATTAACCATCTTCTTTTCTTAGTCTTTTTCTTACACTATAGTAACAAAAAAAAAATGTGAAACCACTCACTCCCTCTGTTATTTTATCTTTAGGGGAGAGTGGGGATAGTTGGTACGATTTTTACATATTTCTGTATAACTTGGTTGATATATTGAATAATACAATGAACAAATTTTTAATGGGCATATCATAATAATTAAACTTTCAATATTTAACGTTCACAAATTGTTTAAATGACGGACATCTTTTGTTGTCGATTTATGCGGGGCTAGTTGGTGCACATTGAAAAAACCATTAACCTATAACTTTGAAACACAAAACAAATGAATATGACAAAAATGATATAAAACAAAAAAGGCTGCTAAGTAAAGCTACGAGGCTTCCACACAAAACTACTCTTCCCTTTATTTATCAAACCATCCCCACTTTTCCCCACCCTCCCCCCACTTATGTTTTCATTGGCACTCACGAAATGTCCCTTGTGAAAATTCATATAAATTCAATTTTGGAATAGGAAAATAATCAGTACTAAAGGCTATTAGCTACTGGTTTGTAAATTTTTTGCAAATTTGTATATATTTTACAAATAGTATCTACATACATAAGTATGTGATGTTTTTTTTTAATTTTTTGTAAACAATTTCATTGACAACTGAAATGTAACTGAGACGAAAGCAGAATGCCAACTAATGTTCGGCAAAAAAATGATAGTGAATGGCAAGTTGTTTAATCTTCTCGCGGAGCATATTAATCGAATTTGTTCATTGTGGATGGGCCGCTTAAGAGGAATTGGTTTACAATTACATACATCCACTTCCTATGATATACCAAATAGATACATGTACCTCTACTAATTAATTTCTACCTTCTTTAATTATATGTTCAAGTAATACATACAATTCTTTTAATTTATATTACTTGCTGGGGAATCGATTCAATTTATTATACTCCTTGAATTTCGTAGATTGTGCGAAACATTAATTCACGGTCGTTGGCGCCCCAACCATTTTCCAAATCACACATTCACACTACACACTCTAATTTTTCGCTACTAATTTGAACATCCTTGTTAGATCTGTATAATTAAAATATGTAAATCTGAATAAATTATGACATAAACAAAATGGCACTTCAGTTGGTTACAGAAAAGGATATTCTCCTCTATGTACGGCTTCATTCTCGAAATGTTATTAACACGATTAAAATAATACTATACGCTTCAAATGTCTCCTACATATATAGACAACTCAGGCATGGCTCATACACCTCCTTTTAACGAGGGCACAATACTCCTCTTCTGTGTGTACCATTCCTCTTGTTCTTGGGCACATATATTATTCATGATGTTCATGTTCTGTGTAATACTCATGTGGAACATTACAACAAACCCAACAGAATGCCATAATTCTTGCGTGTATGTCGTCGATGACAACTAAATATCACGCACAAGAATAACTGCCATAAATTAGGATACAATAAACAATGGTTATGGCGGCCGTGACACTTGAACACATAAAGTGACAGCCACACAAAATAATTATATTATTGCTGTACAATTTTTCTGCCCTTACAAATGTGGAATAATTAGAAGAGATGATATTGTTGGGTCGTGACTTTTTTATTTATCGAACTTTTATTGTGAATGCGACATTGTTGACTAAAGTCCTTACAATTAGAATTTAATTATTAACGTTAATTATTATGTGTTTTGTCGCAAATAATAAATATCTGAAAACAAAAATCAAAAAACCTTAACATTTTTGTAAACTTTTTTCAGCATACGGTGTACGTACAGTTATACGTCTTGTAGAGGCAAACCAGAAGCAAACCGGAAGATTATGTAATGTTGGTGAACTAGAGGATGTGAGGCATTTTGTGGGAGTATGTCCAATATTCGGAAATTACCGGTTTGCGTGTTTGGGAAAGCGTAGCCTTGATACCAGTGAGTTTTTGGAGATCCTTAATGGTTATAGCTGGCCAAGGTTATTTGATTATTTGTGGGTGTTTTGTCAATGAAAAGTATTTTGTCAATGAAAAGTAAACAAATTCACATAGTAATTTAACAAAATACATAGATTCCATTATTTACGGCCACAATATCAACTACTCAATCTTTTCTAAAGAATAATACCAAACACTATTCACACAATATTCAATTTCTTTCTTCGAATTTTTATGTCACTCCAGTCTCTACAATACACAATATAAAATGTGTATCATATAAGTTACGTATCTATACATACATACATATGTTCAATGTACAATGTACATATCTATACAACCCAACTCTCTAACTCCATATTGATTCAACAGCTTCTAAGTGCATTTTGTGTTGCAGCTCAGTGAAATAAAAATAGGAGACAATTTTCAAGAAAGTAGAGAATTTTTTTTTTTATTTTGTTTTAGTATTTTTTTTTTTAAAGCTTTTTATTTGACAGTTTTAGTGTTGATTGCATATGTTTTCTTATAAACTCTAAGTGAATGTTAAAAGCTCCGAGTTTCGTGTTTCATATCAAAAGGCCATGCCACACGCTGTTGTCATTGGGCGTCCAAAACAGGCAAAACGTATGTAAGGTCAAGGGTAAAATTGCATATAAAACCTGTTTTGGGCGCCCAATGACAACAGCGTGTGGCATGGCCTAAAGAATGTGTTTATATATTGTTGACATAGTACCTATTCTTAACCCTAAAGAACCAAACTTTTTTTGTACCACAAACGGAAAAGTGAGTTCGTTGGACTCCGCATATAATTCCTATGGAAGTAAAAGTGATTGAATCGTTTCTTTAAAAAAAAATTAATTTTATTTAAGTTAACATGTTCAAAATTAAAAAATAAATATTAAAAAAAACTGATGGAAGAAAATGGAAAAAAATAGGCTTTCACCGAACATCTTGGCCCCACTCTTCCCAACCCTTCTCCCACTTTTCACCACCCTTCTCCCACTTTTCCCCACCCTTCTTCCACTTTTTCCCACCTTTCTCCAATTGTTCCCCAACCTTCTCACTTTTCTCCACCCTCTTGTACCCTCCCCCATTTTTCCCACCCTGCCCTACTTTTCCCCATCCTTCCCCACCATTACACACCTTTCCCCACACTTCCCTTCTCCAATACCAAGCAACTCGTTCACAAAAAAACGACGCTGCCTAAATTTCAAGTCGCTAGCTCAACGCGTTCGCAAGTTAGCGTTTATACAGGCGAGCGAGCAAGCGATACTTACTACCAAATTTTTTATTACAGTTTTACGATTAAAAATGTCCAAAACGTAGACATTTCACAAAAATTTTGAAATTTAATTTTTGAAAAATGAAAGTGGAAACAAAGATTTCACTTATTTTTTTAGTGCGTGGAAGCAAAAGGTGTCCCAGAACTGAGTTAATTTGAAAATATTTATACAAAAAATTAATTAAAAATCATTATCATATTTGAAATGCATCTGTATAATTGTGTGTACATATGTGGTTTATTTGTACAGTACATAGGTATCGATTTAATAAACAAACAATTCACATAAATTTTATTTTCAATTAAATATAAACCAGATCAATTTAATCGATACAATTAAATATTATTTACGTATTATTTAATAAATATGCGTATTTTTCTACAGATATTTTGTCACATTAAAATTTATTTCAAATTTGAAAAACTGTTTACACTAGACACTGAACGTAATAAATTATAGCAAACAGCCATCAATTGAATCAATAAAAATTTCCATTTTTATTTTCAATAAATTTTTAATTTGGTTACGTAGCAAGTTTAATAACATTTATATTCAAAAAATTAAAAAATATTTTCTCCCTACCTAATAATGTTGTGGGTAAGGCTAAGTCACTAGAAACCATTAATATTGGGGTATGAGGGCAAAAAAAAAAATGTAAATTCGAATACATTTTTCGGGGGTGGCACTTGTCTGTTTGCAAAAACAGTTTAAATAAATTATTGGAGTTTTATAAAAATGTTATCATTTATTGTTGTTTACTTTTTACGTTAAAAATTTGATACGTAATGGTATTAGTAAAATTTATTTGTCATAATATATGTATGTATTAGAGGTATAGGAATTGAGAAATTCATGTGTTTGATGTAGATATTTGAACTATTAGGATACTGCCACACAGAGCGCGTAAAATATTTTAAATACAACGTGACTCATTAATAAATAAAAATTAATGGTTGAATTTTGTTTGTGCTTTTCAATTCTCATTAATTTTTTATAATAAACATGTTTTCTAACTATTACGTTAAGTCAATTTCTTGTCTGTTAAATTGTCCAGGATTTTATGAATTAATTGAGAATTGCTACGCAGTGAAGAGTGAGGGAAGAGTGAGAGAAGATTGAGGGAAGAGTGAGAAAAGAGTGAGGGAAGAGTGAGGGAAGAGTGAGGAAAGAGTAAGGGAAGAGTAGGGAATAGTGAGAGAAAAGTGAGGGAAAAGTGAGGGAAAAGTGAGGGAAGAGTGAGGGAAGAGTGAGGGAAGAGTGAGGGAAGAGTTAGGGAAGAGTGAGAGAAGAGTGAGGTTAGGGTGAGAATAGGGTGATGAGAGGGTGAGATTAGGTTGAGCGGAAGGTGGAGAAATGTGCGGAAGGATGGAAATAGAGGGAACAGAGGTTAGAGGAGATAAAAGTAGAAGGTGGAGATAGGTGAGTAATTGATGAGAAGGGGAAGGGAATAGAGAATGACAGGTAAACATACTTCAATCAAAATTCCATCGCTAATTGACATTAAATTTAAGTTAACAGTCCCAAATATATATATATATTGATCCCTTAGTTTTGAATCGAATGAATTTCATTTTTAGAAACTTTTCAGGAGAGCGAGAAAAACTTTAATTTTTCTATTAGAGGATGTGGAGTCAGATAAAAAAGTGCGAAAATTGTATGTAATTTTACTAAATAGGTAACTTCCAGAATAGTATGAAAAAGTTGGGGCAAAATAGATCAACGCACCGTTTTGCTCCATCACTTCGTGTTATATTTTCGTATGTCCAAAAATTGTAAAAAAAAAACGAAACGAAAAACAGCAAACTAAGAAAAACACAAATGTTTCGTCACAATCAATTGTTTTAATTATTATTATTATCCAAAATTATTGATTTTTTTATATTTTTTAACTATTTATGGCCGAAGATGAATGAACCTGAAAATGAATTGCTATATCGGAAGAGACAAAATTACATTTATCAGTTTTGATAACAAAACGAGTTGCTTCAAAAATAATAAATTTCATTTTGGTCCCCTACCTATGAAAAGAATTTGTTAAATTTGACACAACATGTAATGTAACATGTCACAATAATTGACGTATGTAGTATCTATATCTATATATTAACTATGGAAATTATTATGTGGTTCAGTACTTCGCTATCAAGATTAAACCAAATGAAATCAATAATGGCTAAGATTTATGTGTTGTAATTTAAGATAAGAATGACGAATGAGACAGCAGGAAATTCATATGCAAAAACGGAGATTGTGCAAATTCCTACAGTTCAATCAAAGTCACTGGCTTTATCAGTTGAACATTCATATGTAAAACCATAGACACAAATTAGTTTAAGATTTTCCATATAGGATATTTTTAAGGTTCTTTGAGAATATACAAAAATATATACATAGATCCATATACAACATATACATACATACATTGGAGAGGAGAGTGAGACACATTAGTTCCGATAATAATAATAAAAACCAAAAAAATACAAATTCATATAGAAAAATGTTTGCTGGTTATTAATGACATAACAAGGAAACCAAAGAAAGCTCCGAATTTCAAATGTACATTTTTATTGTAAGTATTTTCACAAAAAATAAAATGATAAAATAATCCATTTTCCAAAAATCAAAATATAAACATAAAACAGAAGCAGCTACCCGAATAAAAAAGTATAAATTTCACAAATTTATATTAGATTTTAGATTTAAACCTAACTTCAGAGGTAAATTTTAATTAAAACTTTTTAAATAATCGCGTTAGAGTGAAGAAATTGCGCGAAAAAAAAACGGATTCGTGCAGTACTAACAAATCGCGTTAAAGTGAATTCGCGTAAAAATTCGTTGCGTAAAAAAAGGATTAGGTGTATTCCCTCTTACAGTTATATACATATGTACATTAATATGTATATATATATATTTTTGTACCATAAGGGTGCATAGAAAACTCCGTATTTTACGGCAAAATTGCCAAAATTATTTTTTAATTTATTAATTAGGAGTTTAGATTTTTAGTTGTACAACTTTATACAATGAGCACTCACTCTCGGTTTTCTTTTTATATAGTAAACATTTTCTTAAAAAATATCATACAAATATATGCGTTATGGTTCTGTTTTAAAGTAGAACGTTTGAACCATAGAGTTATAACATAACTTATATTGTTGATGGTTAAAGCAAAAAAAAAAAAGACTTATTGCCAAAATATGGTTCAATTGCTCTTCAGCAAATCTGTCAAAACTAATATATTGCTAAACATTTTACATAACCACTAAGAATATGGTAAATATGTAAATATATATTACAGAATTCCATTCCCTTTTTAGTAATAACTATATATGCAAAAGAGGAATTCATATGGCACATCTTTGGGGTAGTTTTTGGGTAGCAATATTTTGGTGTGTTGTAACATAATCGAATATAAAATATTTTTGAACGTTGTCAACACAGTCTCCCTTTTGAATAAAATATATGTAAATATACAACATTACATACATGCCCACAAACTAGTCTAATATATCGGTAATAAATCATGAAATTAAATCTGAAATTGAAATGCTCTTACACTTCGTTTGACTAACATGATCGTTGGGAAAATATGTCACTTCTAGTAATATTATATCGTAGGGGATTTGAATCCTGTTAGATTGTAGAGCAGGAGATTATATTAGGTATGTATGTACTGTACATGTACATTGTACATATACACACAATTCAATATAAACGAATATACGTGCATTATACAATATACATACATATATACGATATATGTATATGTACATCAATTTAAAAGAATTTTCTTACGTGATGTTTTACAGTATTTTTGCGAAATATAAAGATATGCATCTACATGGTGTTTTAAAATGTGCCAGCATGTTTAATTCATGCCGTATAGTAAAGAAATGTTTGTACTTAAACATTAAACATTGCGGAATATAAATTGAAATTCGTAATCTTGGATCTATGATATACATAAAAGGACTATCGTTTTGAATTTAACAATTTAATAATATGTAAGTAGATAAAAAATAGTAGAAGAAAATTTTTACTTCTAAGGAAAAGGAGTCGTTCGTTCAACATAACCCTTCGAAGTTTGAACATAATGAATTGGAATCCATGAATATTTTTGCTAAACATAATATTTAGATAATTATTGGGAAATTTTTTGTACTTATCTTTGAGTTTGAGCAGTTGTTATAAACATTTTTTATTTATTTAAGTGTGTATAATAAATACTTAACGAAAATACGTATCTAGGCGCAATGTACCATGAAATAAAAAAAAAACCTTCGGTTTGTTGATCCAGCAATACATATCCATTATTCAAGTATGCCAAAACAAGAAACATAAATTGTCTTTCTCACACATTCATACATACATATGGTATAAACTATAAAGTATTTAGTTACATATAAAAGTTCATAATACGACTCCTAAACTTTTCTGTGGCCTACATACATAAGAATGACATTCAAGGGGAACTAAGAAATAATCCGTGTTGTAAAGCACACGAACAAATTAATTATTTACTCGCTTCAAAGGTCAGACTCTTAAAGCTTTTTTTGCAGCCAATATAACTGAATTCCGCCGATTAAGATATCACTTAAATAAAATTGAAATATATTTGGGTACAGGACAGCTTCTAACGGTCTTTTATTATACCCGTATGATGTTAATCAAAGGGTATTATAACTTTGGTACGGAGTTTGTAACGCCCCTTAATACTCATCGTAGAAAAAAAATTTCAACACCATTGTCCGTGATCAAGATTCCGGCCAAACGGCTGAAGCTAGAAAGCTGAAATTTTGACAGTTTATTATGTAGTACTAGAGTAAGATCCCTATTGTTTTTGGACCAAATCGGACAAAAAATATGGGAGGCTGTGGTACAGTGTTCACCTAATTTTAATATAAACCATTCATTTAATCGAAAGGTAATCGAAATGTAGAAAAAATAAATATGACAAAAATTATAGAGAATAGAAAAATTAAGATTTTATTCAAAGACCAAAAAGTTATACGATTTAGCGTTATGGCGCTGCAATCAATTTTATTGAATTTCTAAGGTTTTTATCATTTACTCGAAAAGTATTTAGATTACAAAAAAAAATGAATATGATGAAAATGATAGAGAATAAAAAAATGAATATTTCATTCATAGACTAAAAAGTTCCAAGAAATACCGTTATGGCGCTACAATCAATTTTTTGTCATTTTTAAGGTTTTTATACCCGTATGATGTTAATCGAAGGGTATTATAACTTTGGTACGGAGTTTGTAACGCCCCTTAATACTCAT